>PVIJ01012185.1:0-51012 GCA_004024925.1 Scalopus aquaticus | reverse complement strand
CAGAGACAGAGTGGGGAGCAGAACAGGCATATCAGAAATACACTGCTGAGGGGAGCAGCGGGGCTGGGCAGGAGAGGTCTGCTGCGCCGTGTGGGATTCTCCCCAGCTGGGCGTGAAACTCATATCGACAGCTCCACAGCGCAGCGCTCAACCACCGCGCCACCAGGGAGGCCCCAAAATACATACTTCTTTTAAGCTACATATTTTTCATAGATGTCAAAACAACTGACTAAATGCAGAAGAAAATATGAAAACCCAAAGGTCTGCTAATAAGAGAAACACACTTGCAAAAATATAAAATGTAAAAGATTCACCCTTTTCATTATTTTCATTTTCATTTTTAAAAATAATTATCTTTCTGATTATTTTCAGGAAGTTATTTTTCTTAAAAACAATGTTAGCATGCAATAGGTTATTAATATTCGAAATGAAAAAGTACTATCTTTTAAAAAAGCTTTATTCCTTGTGTGGTGAATATTGACAGCTATAAACTCATAAACAAAATTATACCTGAATCCTGGCTATCTTGTAAGACTGTGTAGAGATTCTGAAAGGAAAGTTCTTGACAATTGCTGACCCAACCCCGGGCATGGACTAGGGTGAAGGGTCACTAAAGTCTTGGTGAAGGAACAGAGGGGCAAAGTCCCAGGTGTGGTTCTCAGGTCTCAGGCTCGAGGGAGGTGTCTGGGATAAGGAAGGTTACCATTGGAGGATTCCCCAACTCTTAGCAGTTTACTTTTCTCTCTCACCTGTTTCTGATACTCTGCCACTCTCCTCTCCAGTTCTCGCCCCCCATTGCCTGGACGGTTTCCAGAGAAGCCAATCAGCATCACCGCGGCTCCAGCCAGTCTCCACCCACCGCCTGGATTCAGTCTCCCCAGATTCAGGGTGCCGGTCATGAGTACCCCAACCCTCCTGCTGCTGCTCTTCGGAGCCTTGGCCCTGACCCAGACGTGGGCGGGTGAGTGTGGGGTTGGGAGGGAAAAGGCAGCTACGGGCAGGCGGGAGGAGCTAGCTGACCCCAGGTGGGTAAACAGGACCCCTGGAAAGGCGGGTAAACAGGACCCCTTCTCCCGCCCCTGGTCCCTTTCTGCCCCTCCCAGCTTCCCGCCTCCCCTTGCCCCCCCTGAGTCTCGGCCCTTCTTGCCCCGCCGCCCCTTATCAATCTCACGAGCTCCCTCGCCCTCCTCCCCTCCGATCCCTCCTCCCAGCTACCCCGGACCCGCACGGGGAGGAGGGTCAGCCCGGGTCTCCCCCTTCCTATCCTCAGGCTCCCACTCCATGACGTACTTCTACATCGCGATGTCCCGGCCCGGCCTCGGGGAGCCCCGGTACATGGAGGTCGGCTACGTGGACGACACACAATTCATGCGGTTCGACAGCTACGCGGCGAGTGGGAGGACGGAGCCGCGGGCGCCGTGGATGGAGCAGGAGGGGCCGGAGTACTGGGACCTGGAGATGCGCATCTCCAAGGAAAACATACAGTACTACCAAGAGGGTCTGAACACCCTGCGCCGCTACTACAACCAGAGCGAGGCCGGTGAGCACCGAGGGCCCGAGGCCAGGTCACGACCCCCATCCCCAAATTGGGCGGGTAACCCCAGACTCCCGGCTTAACAGGAGGCAGGTGGGCTGCTCGCCGGGACCTTCGACGCGGTACTTTCACTTGTGAGGTTTCTTTTCAGTTTAGATTTATTCCGGGCGGGAGATCGGGTGCGGGAGGGGTGACCGCGGGGCTCACGCAAGGGCGGGGACAGGGTCTCACACCATCCAGAAGATGTACGGCTACGAAGTGGGGCGAGACAGGCGCTTCCTCCCTGGGTTTGATCAATAAGCCTATGATGGCGTCGATTACATCGCCCTGAACGAGGACCTGCGCTCCTGGACGGCGGCGGACACTGCGGCTCAGATCACCCGGCGCAAGTGGGAGGAGAACGGAGGGGCGGAGCTCCAGAGGAACTACCTGGAGGGCACGTGCGTGGAGTGGCTGCTCAGACACCTGGAGAACGGGAAGGAGACTCTGCAGGACCCAGGTAGGAGGGGCCCTCTTTCGCCCAGACGTCCCCTCAGCTTGGCATTAAAGGGAGAAACTGGAATAACTGTGGGAACACCGCCCTCTTTCTGGTTGGGAGTACTTGGGTTTTCATGTTTTGTAATGGAGCGTGACCCACTGGGAAAGCCATACATTCTCTCTCTTTCTCTCTCTCTCTCTCTCTCTCTCTCTCTCTCTCTCTCTCTCTCTCTCTCTCTCTCTCTCTCTCTGTGTGTGTGTGTGTGTGTGTCTGTGTGTGTGTGTTTTAACCATATCTTTTTTTTAGTGGAAAGAAACTTTAATACAATTAGAAAAGACAGAGAATATAGTTTTAAATCAAGCATCTAATATTACCCATCACCTCATGGGTGAGAGTCTACCCAAATGGGATTGGCACAAAGCAAGGCCCAAAAGCCTGCCACGAGTCTAAAACACCTTTTGGCACGGACCCATAGAAAAGAGTCAGACAGTCAGACAAGTCTGTGAGGAAAAGAACAAAACCAAAATCAAGATCAACGTTGCCATTGTTAACCTCCCTGTGGGTCTCCCACCCACATCTGTTTCAATCAGTCCAGACCAGTGCAGCTTCTTTACATGTCTCTCTGCTCCTTCTGTCTCTTCTAGCTCTCCATCCTGCTTCCTTCCCTCTCCCGTCTCCTCTCCCTCTTAACCATAACTTTTCTGATGAATAGTTAAGGAATCCAGTCTCTCCTCAACTCGAAGAGAGCCCATCCCTGAAAATACTCTTAAGTGTACTTTTTTGACTGGGCATTCAACCCAGTGTTTCTCTCTCAAGGTCTTGTTTACAGTGTGAGAACATTTTGGGATCTGACTCCTGCTTTTCTGAATCATTCACCCTCCTCCACCTAGGTCAGGAGAAAGTGTCTGTGTTCTTCTCCCTAGAGACCTGCATTCTCCTACCTTTGCCTCTAACCTTGACTCTAGAACTTTCTAAGGATTAGGAGATTATCGCCCCATACTAGGCTGGTCTCTAGGTTTTGTGCTTCTGCCTTCTAAAACCCTTGATGTCTGGTCTGAGGATGGTCACATGACTGCTGCTTCAGTGTTCATGGGGGAACCCAAAATGTGAATGTTCTGACCCTTCTCCTCAGATCCCCCAAAGACACACGTCACCCTCCACCCCATCTCTGACCATGAGGTCACCCTGAGGTGCTGGGCCCTGGGCTTCTACCCTGCGGAGATCACCCTGACCTGGCAGCAAGATGGGGAGGACCTGACCCAGGACACGGAGCTGGTGGAGACCAGGCCTGAGGGGGATGGAACCTTCCAGAAATGGGCAGCTGTGGTCGTACCTTCTGGAGAGGAGCAGAACTACATGTGCTGTATACAACATGAGGGGCTGCAGGAGCCCCAAGTCCTAAGATGGGGTAAGGAGGGAATGTGGGCAAAGAGGAATCAGGAAGCCCTCTGAAGGACTTCAGAGGGTCAGAATGGAGGCCTGGGGCTCAGTCTCACCTCCCCTTCCCTTCCAGCGCCCCCTCCTCAGTCCTCCAGCCCCACCACGGGCATCATTGCTGGCCTGGTTCTCCTTGGAGCTGCGGTGGCTGCAGCTGTGATGTGGAGGAACAGGCGCTCAGGTAGGGAAGGGAGTGTGTGTGGGGGATCTTGTCCACTGGGGGCTTTCAAGTCCCAGGGAGACCTTGCCCCACATGGTTAATGGGAAGTACCATCCACACACTGTGTTGCCCAGTCTGGAGCTGATTGCTGACACTCACTGTTTCGTAAAACACTTAAGAAAGTGAATCCCAAATTGTTCACCTTGATGCTTCTGGTGATGGGGCCCTCTGATTCCCACCAAATGTCAGAGGGGAAGGTCCCTGCTGAGGACAAAACCAAGCACTCCCCCCAACTAGAAAGAGGGTGGTGTTCTGACCATCGTTCCATGGTTGGTCCAGTCCCCCCTCATCTCCTTTCTTCATATCTCCTGATCCTGCCCTGTATCTTCAGTCACAGTTCTGGAAACTTCCCTGTGGTTCAGGATGAGGGTGTTTCTTTAGGACTTCATGGCCTGTCATCTTCCTGGTCTCACATGATATTTCTTGCCACAGGTGAAACAGGACAAGGCTATACTCAGGCTGCAGGTAAGTGTGGATCAGGGGTTTGGTCCCTGCGGCCCTGGGGACAGTGTAGATGGAGCCCGTGGGGGAGTCACCCCCATCAGTCCCTCTTGTGGTCTCATCTCTCCAGGCTTTGACCAGATTCTGCTTAGTTCTCCCCCAGGCAGCGACAGTGCCCAGGGCTCTGATGTGTTCTCGGCCCTGGAGGCCTGCGGTGGGAGGGGCTTGGGCAGAGAGCACGGGACCAGGTTATAGGGAAGCTGTGAGTGGGCATTCTGAGGCTACAGTGGACTATCAAAAAGGTCATCGTTGATTTGATTCCTGATTATTTTCCTTCACAGCATGAGACAGCTGCCTTGCGGGACTGAGTGGTACAGGATTTCTTGTTTCCACCTTGTGACTTCAAGACCCATTGATTTCCCTTGTTGTTAAGGACATCTGCGTGTGTCTGTGTTAGTGTGCTGTGAAGAGGCGGTCTTCTAACCCAGCCCTGCCCACCGGGACCCTCCTCACACAGACCTGTGTGCTGCAGAGTTTCCTATTCAGCAGAAGTGGGGTGAGCTGGCCGCATCCCTGACTGCAGTTTGTGTTTTCTTTTCTTGAGGAATAACGTCCACGTCCTTATTGAAAACAATAATCTAAATATGAAATTACTTTTTCTATTTTTATAATGAGGGGATGATGGGTTAATAAATATATTTCTAAACTTGGCATGGAAATGAATGTAAGACGTGAGGCCCTTCCAGAATCTCGTGTTTGCTGTGCTGAGTCTGTGCAGGTGGGGGCGGGAGAGGCTGTGAGGGGCCGACAGGGACGGGTCTGTGTCCAGTCAGTGCTCAGTGCATCGTGGGCTTTGTGTGGTCACTGCTCAGGGGTCATCTGTCTGCTCCTTTGTCCTTGTCCTCCAGCAGCACCTGCCCCAGCAGGGCCTGTGGCCACAGGGACTCAGACCCCACCTGGCCTGTGCTGTCTTCAGGAACGGGGTGGAGGCTGCGTGTGGCCGGGTCAGCCCAGGCTCAGGCTGGGGTTGGGCCCTCAGTTCTCACTCTCTGTGTTAATATTTTAGCTCTTTGGTTTTTATTAGATCACACCTGTTCTCTTTCATGTTTAGAGATCAGGCCTCATGTCCTCTGGGCGTCCCTGTCTCTGACAGACAGCAGTTGGAGGCATCATCATTGTCCCCACAAGGACGGGGCGGCCCCTGCTCACAGGAGTCTGGTTTGATGTGAGTTCAGATGCAGCCAGTTTTTTAACTCCTTCTAGGGCTGTTTGGTGGATTATTCCTGTCTCTTCTGGTATCAGTAGAGAGGAGGATCAGATAATTCCTCCTCTTAGATCAGTCATGTTGGGCTTCTGTCTTCTCTGCAGCTGGCCCCCTTCCTGCCCTCAGGCTTGGTTATCCCAGTGCTGCTCTGGTCCAAACTCGTGGGGTGATAATCTAGGTTACAATCACAGTTGGCTGAAAAATGGACACATAGACCTAGGAGTGTGTGTGTTTGTGTGTGTGTAGAGAGAGGAACTAGGGTGTAGGCCAAAGGTGCAGGGGGTGAGAGGATTCACCAGAGTGGGGAGCAGAACAAGCAGATATACTGAAATACACTGCTGAGGGGAGCAGTGGAGGACACAGGAGAGGTCTGCTGTGCCATATGGGTCAGCTCCCTTATCCAGGGGTCAAACTCAGGCCATAGGTGTGATAGCGCTGAGACTTAACCCCTAGGCCATCAGGGAGGTCACCTAAGATTCTCTTTTCTGAAGAGAGAAATATACTTGTGCTCAGGAGGGTTGGTGGGGAGGGAAAGGTGGATGGGGCAGTACTTGAGAGAGAAGCTGAGAGAGCACTGAGGTCACTGTGAGTGGAGGTGTGTGTAGCATGTGGTCGGAGGCCAAGTTAATAAAGGCACTGTCTCTAGAATAGGGAGGTGCTCTACACTGATGTTCAAGGATAATTGACACAATATTTGTGCATCTAGGAGGAAACCTTAAGGAACTAAAAATGGGCCAATCCTGCAGGCCTGTGGAGCGTGTGTCCTAGTGGAAGGGCAGACTGTGGTCTGTGTGAATAAAGGACATGTTTGCTGAACAGTTTTTTTTTTAAAGATCTATTTATTTATGCATACAAGCTGGGGTACTGGCCAGAGTCATGGGGGTGGCCAGAGGGTTCACTAGAGACAGAGTGGGGAGCAGCACAGGCAGATCGATGGAAATACACTGCTGAGGGGAGCAGCGGGCGAGGCAGGAGAGGTCTGCGGCACCATGTAGGAATCTCCCTGGCCGGGTGTCGAACTCGTGTCACCACTGCTGACAGCTCCACAGCACAGCTCTTAACTGCTGTGCCACCAGGGAGGCCCTGAAAAGCAATTTTTAAGAGTTTTGGGGAACGTGACTGAGAGTCAGTGTGTGGAGCCAGGGGAGATGGCTGTTTCCCCTGGCTCTCCCAGGGAATGATGACTGAGGAGAAGAAAGGAACAGGACTAAACTCTGGACTCTCCAGTGTTGAGGAGTAACCTGGACCCTATTGAAGACTCAGAAGGTTTAGAATAGCACCTAAGAGTCTTTGTTTAGAACAGCGCTGGGGCTGATGTGGGCCTCACATAGAAGTTGGCCTTTGAGAAAAGATTTGAAGGACGCGCATATCCATGAGGATATCCAGGGAAGTTCTTTCCAGACAGGGTAACCTCCAGCACAGATGCACATGGGCAGGAATGTCTATGTGCAAGGGAGCTAGTGTGACTGGGGCACAGGGTAACTGAGTTGATATCTGGCACCCACATCATACAGACCTCGAGGATACTGGAGCAGTTGACTTTTTTGAGTAGGATGTGTTTACACGACCTTTTTTAACAGAATCTACCCATGTGACTTCTCTTTGGAAGCCTCAGTCTGGCTGCTCTGCAGAATCAACAGGTAGGGCCTCCCTGGTGGCGCAGCGGTTAAGCGCTGCGCTGTGGAGCTGTCGGCAGCGGAGACGCAGGTTCAACGCCCGGCCAGGGAGATACCCACATGGCGCGGCAGACCTCTCCTGCCTCACCCGCTGCTCCCCTCAGCAGTGTATTTACTTCGATCTGCGTGTGCTGCTCCCCACTCTGTCTCTGGTGAACCCTCTCACCGCCCCATGTGTCTGGTCTGTACCCCAGCTTGCATGTATAAATAAATAAAATCTTTAAAAAAAAAAAGAATCAACAGGTAAAGAGTGAGAGGTGGGAGGATAAATGTGGGAAACCGGGAAAGATTTCAGGATAGAGAAGTCAGTTGTTTTGTTTGGGGGTGAGCAGGAAAATAAGTCATTGGATCTGGACATGTTTAGAGATGGATTTACAGCATTTCCTAATGGTACCTCTGGGTTGTGAGAAAGAGGGGTCAGGATAATACTCAACATTCCAGGCTGTGCAAGCAGAGATTTGGAGAGCCTGCAGTGACATGGGGAAGGTTCTGGAAGAGCCATTTCTGAGGAAATGGAATCCTAGGTATTCAGTTTAAGAGAGCTGAAGCTGAGATCTATTAGAAACACCGTGATGTTGGTATTGGACAGACAAGTCTGCAGAACAGAGGTAATGTCTGAGCTGAGAAATAGATCTTGGAGGTGATATATGTAAATGATATTTGAAGTCTTGAACTGCAAAGGTCTCCCAGGAAGTGATGACTGAGGTGGAGAAAGGAACAGGACCGAACTCTGGACTCCCCAGTGTCGAGGAGTAACCTGGACCCTATTGAAGACTCAGAAGGTCTAGAACAGAGCCTGAGAGTCTGTGTGTATAACAGCGCCGGGGGATGAGGTGCTGATTTCAGGTCACACTTTTAGCAGCAGCAGGAGACCAGATTCCCACCTGGCTGTGCGTCAGCCTCCCCTGCAGGGCCTGTTGAGGACGTGACTCCCGGGCTCCCTGTTCGTCACTCTGGGCTGCTGGGTCTGGGAGAGGCCTGGGTATTTGTGACACGCCCACACACATCCTGGGCTCAACCAGATTGGGACCCCCTGATGTCAATGACCCTCTGAGGGTCTGGGGTGTATGCTGAGAGGTTTGTATTTTCTCTCCCGGGAGGCATATCCAGGGGGACATGAGGAAGTGTTTATCAGCTCAGCATAAATGAAATCCCTGTCATTACCCCTAGATAGAATTCTCACTCACCTTTTGACACAAATTTAGGGTCCAACATTTTCTAATTGAAATTTGCTAAAGGAGTTAATAGCTACACATGAAGTGTGTGTGTGAAACCATAAACTATTGCACGTATAGTAGATGCATATGCAGATACAGAAAAGGGTGTCTGTGTTGGGGGGGGTCTTATTTTTTCTAGGGAAAGTCACAGACTAGACAATGGCTCCTAAATTCTAGCACAGAACCCCCCACCCACACCAGGTTGGGGCTCACCCAGGAGCCACTGCCCCTCCACTGGGCACAGCGTCCCTGCTCCCGCCACCCGCACCCCTCGGCTGCACACTGGCCCCTGCAGCTCTGAGGCTGTCCCTGCTGCCCCAGGACATGGGGTGTGGTCACTGCTCCCCTCACCTCCTTTGCCACATGCCTCCTGCTCTGTCCAGCCTCTGTGTCCCCACGTCCTCAGAGTCCTGCATGTAGTCACCTGGCTGGGAGCCTCAGGTCATGTCAGCTGAAGGATGTTGAAGAATATTCCTCCAAATGTGTAATTTTCCTTAATGTGGCAAAAGGGGACAGTTTCTTGGGGCTGAAATTGAGGTGGGGTAGCATTTGGAAAAAAATGACAAATTTCAGTTTGCTCAGCTGTATTTGAACATCGTGAGGACCAGTGACAATTTGTGCCCTCATTTCTCCTTCTTTAATGGGTCTACAAGTTGCCCTGTGTCTGTCCCTGCATTTGTATCCACTTCCAGGGCTTGTGGGGCAGGAAACTGTCCCTTCACGGCACAGCCCTGAGTCCACAAGGAGCTGAGCACGGAGGGCTTCACCCGCATAGACATTCTTTTTTTTTTTTAAAGATTTATTTATTTATGCATACAAGCTGGGGTACAGGCCAGAGGCGTGGGGTGGCGAGAGGGTTCACCAGAGACAGAGTGGGGAGCAGAACAAGCAGATCGATGGAAATACACTGCTGAGGGGAGCAGCGGGCGAGGCAGGAGGGGTCTGCCGCGCCATGTGGGAATCTCCCCGAGTCCTCGCATAGATGTTCTTTAGGCACCTCCTCTGCACTGATTTCATTGATGAGATGCTGGACATCACACTGACTCTGTGATGGAAATGATTTTTAGGGGTCTTGGGTGGGAGGGAGTTTGTTTGGATGTGGGCAGAATGCAAATCATTAATTTACAGAAGGTGGGCTGAGCCTGAGGCAGGGTCCTCATCAGACCCCCAGAGCTGTGGCCCAGACCCCGCTATCTCCCTCTGGGGCAGACTTGGCCTGTGGGCATTTTCCTGCAGCCACATGACCTGAGGCAGGAAGTGGTGATTGTCCCCTGCAGGGCATGTGCTGACACCGGACACCTTCCTTCTCTGCTCAGCCCTGAGAGAGACACTAAATAAGGGAGGGGACGACCCAGACAGTCAGGGCTGCAGGAGATGTGAGGAGTTGAGCCGTGGAGACCTTCTCAGTCACTCTCACTGTGCCATGACGGTACATCAATGAAAAGACCTCAGGCCAGTGACGGCAGAACCTGGACACAGTCCGGGCCCCTGACTCCCCGTCCCCGCTTGTCCCCTGACGCCTGAGGGAGACAGAGGCTCAGGGCCCCAGAGAGGAGCTGGACACTCACCCCCTCCTGCTCCTCCCTCATGGAAAATATAGGAAACAAAAATGGACTGAAGTAGTTAGACCCTCTTCGACGCTAGCTGTCTAAGAGGAGCCTATTCCCTGCCCTGGGTTCAGTGTAAGTTATTTGACTTTAAAGCTTTAAATTATAAAGACAGTATCATTTAAGAAGTGGGAGTCAGGTAACTGAAAGTTTGTTTTCGCTGCAAAAAGGTCAAACGCTTCACAAAAAAAATATTGATATAGAAGTAAAATAGGGGGCCTCCCCGGTGGTGCAGCGGTTAAGTGCTGTGCTGTGAAGCTGTCGGCAGCGGCGACGCCAGTTCGACGCCCGGCTGGGGAGAATCCCACATGGTGGGGCAGACCTCTCCTGCCTTGCCCGCTGCTCCCCTCAGCAGTGTGTCTCTGATCTGCCTGTTCTGTTACTCGCTCTGTCTCTGGTGAACCCTCTCGCCGCCCCACGCCTCTGGCCTGTACCCCAGCTTGTATGTATAAATTAAAAAAAAAGAAGTAAAATAGGGCATGAAGGTTAATACCAACTTGGGGGAGTCCTGGGTGGTGAAGGGACATAACACACTGTTTTTATAGGGCGGGGGGATTTCGGGTCAGACGCCCCGTGGACACGGCACAGGGGCAGGAGGAAGCTCTCCAGGGTGAGGCCTGTGAGCACTAATGTGAGAGGCCTACTAAGGGTCCCCAGTCAACTCAGACGTTCCTGGCTCCTCCTGGTGGATCTGCAGACGGTGAATAAATGTTTGTGAATTAAATCATGAAAGGCTCACGTCTGTGTCGACTGGACTTTAAAACATCGTGTGGTGAGTCTGAGATTCTCTAGTGAAAAAATAACTCAGATTTTTAAAAGAAATGATGCTGCTCTTTTAGAGAACAGCAGTCATGGCCGTCAACCCAGAGAGAGGCCAGAGGACTAGCAGGACTTGTGAGCTGCAGGTTGAGCGTCCACATCAGGCAGAAACGGCCTCTGCAGCCACAGAAAGTGGGGATGGACATTAAGGGCAGAGATGCCCAGAGAGCCCCTCTCCCCACGGGGACGCAGACACGGATGAGGTCACCTCCAGGCCCCATTTAAAGCTCTCTTCTACCCAAGGGAGCAGGTGACCCACAGACCACCCCTCCCGAGACCCACTTCTCTCCTGGGGAGGAGAAGCCGCACTTCCCCCTTTGCCTCCAGAGCCGCCCTGAGCATTAAAGGTGCTCTGTGTGCACCGGAAGACGATAATGAATTCAAGCTATGTCAATAATATTTATTAGTAGTGATGACAGTTCCCAGCTTCCAGAGGCGGCATCTGAATGCTGACGTGATCTGCTCTGAGTCTACCCAGGGGTCGACCTGGTGCTCTGACCCTCAGCCTCTTTCTCTAGCAGCAGAATTGGTCCTAGACAAGGACTCTGCTTCCTGAAATTCCTGCTCTCCAAGGATGGGACACGCGTGACTCTGAGCGTCTCTCTGCCGGGCCCTTTGCTCATCCTGAGACAGGAAACCAACTCCTATGTGCTGGGTGAGAGGGTTCCCTCGGGGTCCCACCACTGGTGGTGACACTGTCATATGGGGAGACTGAAGCCTGGGGTGGCTGGAGAGTCATGGGAATAAAGGGAAGAATCTCTAGAAGGTGGGGATCTGGGCCCTGAGGCTCAGCAGGGTCAGCTCTGGGCTCTCACACCAGAAACCAAACTACTCTGCATGAAAATCCCCAAAGCCAGAGGTCACCTTGGATTTCCAAAAAGGCAGATGTCCTCTGCTAATGCAGAAAAACAGGCCAGCATTTTTGCTTTTCAGGACTTTTTTGCAGAGAAAAGAGCCCCCATTTCTATGGCCTCTGTGGACCTGAGCGCAGCTGACCCCGTGACCCTGACAGGGACACGGCTTTCCCAAGGCCTCTCATGAGAACCTAGAGGTGCTGTGTTTGGAGAGTGGAGTTCTTGGGTTGACTCTGGGAAAAGTTTCAACAGAGTTCCCCTTTCAGCGACACTGGTGAGTTTCCCAGGCAAGTTTCTCCACGAGACAGACATTATAATAAACCTATGCAAAAGAGCAGGTTTATTATAAAAGGGAGAGAAGGAAAAGGACACTTGCACAGATACAAATGGGGTGAAAGAGTTGCCCTTTTTAGGGGGCAGCCTTAGGTTTTATGGTCTTTCGGTGAGAAGGTTCATCTCTGTGGAGTGGTTTATTTCTGTTGATTTTGAATAAATTTTGAAATTCTGTAGAATTTGAAAAGCACCAGAGAGTCTACAAAGGCCCTCCATCTCTAAATCCTCACCCTAGGTCTGGACTCCCGACACCCTCTACAGCTGCTGGGTCTTGTGCCTTGTGATCTAAGGAATTTTAGTTCCTATGGCCGGTTATGTTAATCCCCTGTACCTCCACCTTCTTGTGGAAGTCAAATTCTGGTTTGTGATGTCTGCTTTTCAAGCTTTCTATTCTTTGCCTCCAACACACTGGCGTCAGTGAAGGGACAGGTGTGTCAGCCTCCCTGTATCACATGTGTGGCTTGGGAAGACGGAAGGTCTGTGTTCCCCATGTGTCCCCAGATCTGCCCAGTGATGCCAGTAGGAGCCGTGGCAGGTGCTCCAGGTCCTAATCACCGTCCATTTCCAGCCTGCACCCCTCCACCACCCAGATTGCCACCATCTAGCCGTCCTCAAACCTCGGTGTGCACAAAACCTGGCAGACTTGTCAGAAATGCAGATTCCTGGACCTCCCCTCAGAAAGCCAGGTGCAGCACCTCTAGAGAGAGCTTGAGAATCTTCTCTCTGAGGTGAGCTCCAGATGTTTGGGTATCACACTTTAAGAATCATGGTCCTGGAGCAGAGCTTCTGAAATTCCAGCAGTAAGCAGATAAAAGAGAGTCTTGTTAAAATGCAGACCCTGAGCTTGTCATTTTGGGGCTGGTCCATTCACATGGACATGAAATGTCTAACATAAAGATTAAATTTTAATTTAGTTTAACATTTTTAAAGGGGTGCACCATATAATATGTCCAAATTCCAGTCTCCAGAAGTCCTGCTCACCTGCCTGCACCATCTCAACACCACGGGCTGTGGGCAGGTTCCCATGAGGTCAGGGGTGCTTCAGAGCTCCTTGGATTGGCCAGGATGGAACCATCAGGACTCAGCTTATTTGTCAGTTGGTAGATCTATCCTCAGGCTGAGTGGACAAAGTTTTTTTTGGATGGGGGATAACTGGAATCTTTATTTTTTTCCCTCCACTGAACCACCATGCCCATACCCCATTCACCACCCTCCCCCACCCCCTTCAGCCTTTCCCCTCTTCCCTCTGTAACCATTATCTTCTTTTGGCTCTTTTCAAAATTTCATTTCTTCTATTGTTTACATGTAATTGTTGTCTGGGTATTTATATTCCACAGATGAGTGAAACCATTTGAAATCCTTCTTTCATTTTTTTACTGATTTCACTCAACATAATCACCTCTAATTCCATCTATTTTGTCCCCAATGTCATCCCATTTTATCATTCTTCACAGCAGTGCAATATTCCAGTGAATGTTCCACAATTTCTCTATCCATTCATCTGTTGACAGGCACTTGGGTTGGTCCTATGATTTGGCAATTGTAAACAGTGCTGCTATGTAAACAGGTGTAGATACACCATGTTATATTAAATTTTTCATGTTATTTGAATAAATATCTAATAACAGTATTGCTGGGTCAAATGGAATTTCCACTTTTATTTTCTTGAGAAATCTGTTTTCCAAAGGGGCTATATGAGTTTGCATTCCCACCAACAGTGAATGAAAGTTTTGTGGTTTTTTGTTTGTTTGTTTTTTTTTTTACCACAGCCTTGCCAATATTTATTAATTTCATTCTTTTTTATATGGGCCGTCCTCACAGACCTGAGGTGGCACCTTAGTATTATTTTGAATTGCATTTTGATTTCTTTTAGAAGTGAATATAAGCCATGTGTAGCCCATCTGAATCTCTTCTTTAGAGAAGTGTCTATTGAAGTCCATTTTTAAATTGGGTTGTTTGTTTCTTTGTTCTTGAATTGTGTAAGTATTTTGCAAGTTTTGGAAATTACTTGGTATGCAAGTACATGGTATGTAAATATTTTTTACCATTCTTTCGGTTGTCTTTTTGTGATGGTATCTGTTGAGGTTCAAAAGCTTTTAAGTTTGATAGAGTCCCACCTGTTTATTTTGTTTTTGTTTCCCTTGTTGCTGGGGTCGAGTCCCCAAGTACATCCTTGTTGTACATGTCCTGTAGTATGTCCTCTGTATTTTCTTTCAGGACTTTATGGTTTCAGTTCTGATGTCCAAATGTTTAATGCATTTATAGTGAATTTTTGTGTCAAGTGGTGTTAAATATGGGTCTTGCTTTTTTTTGTTTTTGCATGTTGCCATACATGTTTCCCAGCACTATTTATTAAAAAGGCTCTTTTCTCCACCATGCAGCTGTAACTGCTTTGTTGAAAATTAGCTTTATATTTATATGGATTTATCTCTGGGTTTTAAATAATATTTCATTGGTTTGAGTTTCTGTTTTGTTCAGTACCATGCTGTATTAATTATTGTTGCTGTGTAATATTGTTTGAAGTCAGAAGTGTGATGCCTGCGTTTTTCTTCTTTTCTCTCAAGATTATTTTAGCTACTTGGGGCCTTTTGTGGTTCCAGATAAATTTGACAGTTGTTTGTTCTATTTCCTTTTCAAAAATCATTGGTATTTCGATAGATATTGCATTAAATCTGTAAATTGCTTTAGGTAATATAGCCATTTTAAAGATGTTAATTCGTCCTACCCATGAGCACAGGATCCATTTCTTGGTGTCTACTTTTATTTCCTTTAATAGAGTTTTAAAGTTTCATTGTACAGGTCCTTCACCTCCTTTGTTAATTTTATTTCCAGATATTTCATTCTGTATTCCTTATTTCCTGTATTGTTTGAACATAGAAATGCCACTGATTTTTGTGTATTGAGTTTATATCCTGCCACCTTACCGTATTCATTATTTAAAACTTTTTTTCCTTTTTTGTAGAATCTTTTGGTTTCTCTAAATATATTAGCATGCTATTTGCGAATTGTGAGTTTCACTTCTTTTCCAATTTGTACTCCTTTTATGTCTTTTTCTTGCTTAATTTCTTCAGCAAGGAGCTCCAGGACTATGTTGAATAGCAGTGATAGTGGACATTCCTGTCTTGCTCCAGAACTTAGTGGAAATGCTTTCATCTTTTCAACATTAAGTATGACATTGGTTGTGGATTCTTCATATACAGCCCTTATAATGTTTAGATAGGATCCATTTGTTCCCATTTTTTTGTAGGGTTTTTATCATTAATGGATGTTGGATCTTGTGGAATGCCTTTTTTGGCATCTATTGACATGTTCGTGTGATTTTCATCTTTCTTTTTGTAGATCTGATTGATTTACATATGTTGAACCAGCCTTGTAACCCTGGGATGAAGCCTACTTGATTGCGGTGGGCGAGTCTCTTGCTATGTTGCTGTATTAGTTTTGTTAGGATTTTGATGAGAATATTTGTATCTATATTCATCAGATATTGGTCTATACTTTTCTATTTTTGTACCATTATTGTTTGGTTTGGGGATCAGGATAATCCTGGCCTCATAGAATGTGTTGGGGAGATTTCCTTCCTCTTCAATTTTTTTGGAAGAATGTAGGTAGGACAGGTATTAGACCTTCTTTATAGGTTTGACAGAAATCACTGGTGAAGCCACATGTTCCTACGTTTTTGTTCTTGGGGAAACTTTTTATTTCTCTTTCAGTTTCCACATCAGTGATTGGATTATTTAAGTTGTCTATTTCATTCTTGTTCAATCATGGATGGTTGTATGAGACTAAGAATTTGTCCATTTCTTCTAGGTTGTCCAATTTGTTTGCTTAGAGATTTATAACATGTTCTTATGAGCCCGTGTATATCTGCAGTGTATTTTATGATTTTATCTCTTTTATTTCTGACTCTCTTAATTTGGATTTTCCCTCTTCTTCATAAGCATACCTAACTCCTTCTTGATTTTTATTTTTTTCCAAGAAACAACTCAGGTTTCACTGATCTTATGGACTGTCTTTTTGTTTTCTATTTCATTTATTTCTGCTCTAATTTTTATTATTTCTTGCCTTCTACTGGCTTTTGTGTGCTCTTGTTGTTTTTCTAGTTTCTTCAACTGCAGAGTTAGATCATTGGATTGAGGTCTTTCTTTCACGCTCTCTTTTTTAAGTGGAGCTATTGCCATGAACTTCCCACAAGCACTGCTTTTAAAGCATCCCACAGGGTCTGGTAGCTCATCTTTCCATTTTCATTAGCCTCTAGATATTTTTTGTTTATCTCCTCTACGATTTCTTTGTTGACTCAAGGGTTGTTCAAAGGCATTTTGTTTAGTCTTCACATATTTTGGGTTGTTCTAGGATTCACTTTGTGGTTAATTTCTAGCTTATAGCATTGTGGTCTGTGAAATGTTTGATATAATTTCTATTTTTGTATATTTTCTGAGACTTGTTTTATGTCCTACTATATAAACTATTCTTAAAAATGTTCCATGTGCACTGGAGAAGAAAGTACATTCAGGGCTTTTAGAATGGAAAACTCTGTAAATGTCCAGTAAATCCATCTAATCTAACACTTCATCTAAGTCCTTTATTTCTTTTTTTTAAGATATATTTTATTTATTTATGCATACAGGAGTTTGGGTGTAGGCCAGAAGTGTGGGGGGTGAGAGGATTCACCAGAGACAGAGTGGGGAGCAGAACAGGCAGACTGACTGAAATACACTGCTGAGGGGAGCAGTGGGAGAGACAGGAGAGGTCTGCTGCACCCTGTGGGTTAGCTCCCTGGCTGGGGATCAAACACGTGCTACAGTAGCTGCCAATAGCTTCATAGGGCTGAGACTTAACCCCCTGCGCCACTAAGGAGGTCCTAAGTCCTTCATTTCTTTGTAAATTTCTGTCTGGAAGACCTATTACATCATCTCAGTTGTGTGTTGAAGTCTCCAACAATTGTATTTTTGTTGATATATTATTTTAGGTCTCTTTATTGTTGCTGTATACACATAGATGCGCCTATATTTTGAGCATAGATATTAATAAGAATTACATCTTCTTGATCATTATATAGCACCTATCTTTGTTCTTAATTACCTATTTTAATTGAAAGTCTAGCTTATTGGAAATAAGAAAAACAGCTCCTAATTTACTGAGTTATTATCAGGAATGACCTTATTCCAAATAGTTATCTTAGTTTGTGTTTGTCTTTCAGTTTTAAATGGGTCTCTTGTAAACAAAGTATTGAAGGTTGGAATTTTTTCACCCACATTGGTAGCCTATGTCTTTTTATTGGTGAACTCAAAGCATTCACATTTAGGGTGATTATTGATATAAATCGTATTTTCAGTCATTTTCTTTTTGATTTTTGAGTGTTTTATTTTTCTGTTGTTTCTTTTCCCTTTGTTTCTCTCTACTCTTTCTGGATAGCTTTTCTTAATATTTCTGTCAATTTCCTTGCTTCTTCATCTGTGGGTGTCTATTCTGGATTTTTAGTTAGTGGTTACCATGGGGGTTTTGCTTGAATTTCTGTTTTGGCCCTTTATGAGTTGGTGTCTGCTCTCTGACATTTAACTACACTGGTTCTGCCCATTTTTTCCTTCCCTGAGTATATGGTGTTGTTAATTGATAGTATTCTTGCTCTTGTTACTAGTGTTATATTGCTCTTTTTGTTTTCCTAAGGAGTTTATACTTCAGTTTTTCTTTTCTTGTAGAATTCCTTTTGATATTACTTACTGTTTTTGGTGGTGGCAAACTCCATTAGCTTCTGTTTGTTTGAGAAAAACCTTTATTACCCCTTCCTACTTAATCGATAATTTTTCAGCATAGAGAATTCTTGGCTGACAGTTCTTGTCTTTTAGCATTGTGAATATTTCCTTCTACTCTCTTCTTGCTTACAGAGTGTCTGGACTGAAGTCCAGGGAAGTCCTAACTTGAGGGCCCTTATAAGGATTAATTTTTCCCCTTGCTTCCTGAAAATTTTTTTCTTTGGCTTTGATTTTCGATAGTTTGAAAATGATTGTATGGTTGTGGATCTTTTTGCATCTAAGAATATAGGTGTGGTCTCTGCTTTCTGGGCTTCCAGGTTTAATTCATTCTGTAGTTTTGAGAAGTTCTCATTTATTATTTTTTTGAATAGGGTTTCTAGTCCTGTTTCTTTTTCTTCCCCTTTTGGAAATCCAGTCATTCCAGGTTTCCTCTTCTAGTTGAGTCTGATATTTCTCATATAGTTTCCTCATTTTTCTTTTGTCTTACTCTTTCCTAAATGTGTGATTTGTTCATTTGTGTATTCTACAGCTGAAATTCTTCTGCCACTTTGATGCTATTTAAAGTGCTGTCTGAGTTTGTCTGCATTCTATTCAGAATCTTTTTGTGATCTTTTTATATATTTAGTTTCTTTAGAGAAGAACTCTCTTTGTTCCTGGATCTCCTTTCTGAGATGTTATGTCTTTCTTTCTGCCTTTGACTGATTTCCTACTATCTAATTTAATATTTTTAACATTGTCGTTTTGAAGTCATTCTCAGAGAGTTTCTTTATTTCTGTCTCCTTTATATCTGTCTTAGGACTTATGTCCTCATTTTTTTTTCCATCTTGTGTTGAGATATTTCTTGCTTCTGAGACATGCATATCGCCTTGTTCTTTGCTATTCATAAGCGTGTATGTGTTTGGGGTGCTTCATTTGCCCTCTACTTAATTTCCCTTGGTGTGAGGTGGTAATAGGAGGGGCGTCTAGGGCTTTAATACTCAATCTCGGTTTGAGGAGTGACATTACTCACCTCTACCTCCTGGTTTGTTCTGCAGCAACCTGTATTCTGTCCTGAGGTTGTCTTTACTTCCCACCCAACCTCTCTGTTGTTCCTTTCTCCTAGGAGGTCATGGTCTATGAAGTTTGGGCTGCCTGGTGGGGAGGCCAATATTTGGATCTCCAGGCTCACAGTCCAGGGATAATTTGGACTTGGCTCAAAGGCAGCTCTGTACGTGTTGTGTGCATACATGTTCTACTTAACACTATGGCTGCCCACGATGGCCCTCACAGCTCTGCCTTTGCCTCAGCTACTGCTTCTGAAGGCCTGGGAAGCATACACAGTCTTGGTTTGCCTCCCCAGAGAATTTGTGTGCTTGCCCTAAGTCCGTCTTTCTGCTGTAGGGCTTTTATGAAGTCTGGCCTGGCTTGGCTTGGCTTTTCTTCGATCTCTTCAGAGAGGGAAAGGGAAGGCTGGCTTTCAGGGACCAGGTCACAAAAATTGCAGTCTTCCCAATTTCCCTGGTTGGAGCCTGCCAAGCACCCAGTACCCCAGTTTAGGCCCTGGGCCCACCCTGGCATCAGGAAAATTCCTGCAAGGAATTTCACAATTTCCTTGGTTGCCTTCTACATGGCTTGGAAAGCCAACCCCAGCCCAGACAAGCTTGCCCCACTCCTATCCCGCCTCCTCCTATTCTTTCCCTTTAGCAGTCACCAAGCTTAATTCTTGAACTCCTTGGGGATGTCCTGGAGTTGTATAGCTGGTTAGAAGCACCAATATTTTACTAAGAGCACGTATCAGTCTTTTTTAATAGTCATTTTCAGGGGAGAGGGTGATCCCAGCCCCTTTATTCCACCATGTTGTGGGTGGAGTCCTGGGACAAAGGTGTGAGTCATGAGAGGAGCTTCTGTCACTGTCTGCTACTGTCGTTTGCGCAGTTTGGCTTCCAGGCACAGCCTCAGTTTATATGCCATTTCCATTTCGCATGGGAGGCTGCTTCACTGTTCCTAACGATTAGATTTTGACTCAAATAAGAACCCTCTAGGATGAGCAGTCACATCTTTTTCTTGGTGTGAAATTGATATGCATGAGGATTTGATAACAACAGTGCAGTCACATCCCAAACAGTTTGTGCTCCCTAGAGGTGGAGGGAGCCTTATTCCAAAAGCTCAGGGCCCATGAGAAATGGAAGTTCTCATTTTTCAGACTGATGAGAAGCTCTTGTGATTTGATGATTTTAAGAGGGATGGAGAACAATTCAGAGATGTTCCAGATTTCAGCTAACTGCTTCCAAGGGCTCCTTTCAAATGTGACTATTTCTGGTGACTTTGTCAGATAATATAGGAACAGCTTCAGTCTGTAAGTGCTGCCTCCACCACTGCAGTGAAGCCAGAAGGACCATCGTGGCTGTGCCCAGTCAGTGTTTGTGGGTTCCCATGAGCTGGCTACTAGCTGGTCACTCATGGGCACCTGTGACCTATTTGCTATCTGCAAATCACAGCAGAGCATTCCTTGACTACCTACGAGTACAGCCCGCATCCCCAGGCAGGCCTAGGCCACTGTTGACCCGATTACGTGACTATCTCCATGGCGGTCTTGGGATAACTCTGCTTGTGATAAGATCATACTTTGCTGACGCAGATGTCTCTTGATGTGTGGTCATGATGGTCTCTTTCTTGTCCCTTGTAAAATTTTGTCCCCCATTCCTATCCCACCCTCTGAACTTTATTCCTCATACCATTGTCGCATGATCAGCTTTTACTAGCCTGTATGATTTCAATAAACGGCACAAGAACTTCTGCTCAGGTAGCAGAGTCTTGCCTTGCAAACCTGCTCCACGACTGTTGTGTCCCTCCTCACATTCCCGCTGCATAGTGGCAGCAAAATTCCTGTCGCATCAAATGGTTCCCTGAGGAGGTTCTGTGCTTCCCAGAGCCCAGGTCTAATCTCATGTCTCAGGTTCTCATGTTTGAGAACCTGAGTGGGGATTCTGGGGCCTGGATGATCATTTGTCTCAGGAGATCAAATCACAGGCTGTGACCTTCTCCCCCAAATCCTCTGTCTGGTGGGAATGCTGATGGCAGGATGGAAAGACTGGGTGAGTTTTCAAACAGAATTATGAAAACTGACTAAAAATATTAAAAATAAATATTTGATATCACTAGAAAATAAACCAAGGCAGCAGAAATATGATAGCTCAATCCTCTGCTTAAAACTCAAATCAGGAAAAAGCGAGCGTTTTCTTGGCTGAATTAGCACCATTTGGTCTTTCAGGCCCCAGGCAGGCAGCTTATTGGACCCTTCCCCTGCGTGTCTAGACCCCAGAAGCGCTGCCCTCTGTCTGCTGGGGACGGTACAGTGGACCCACATTAGGGCTCCTGGAGGTGACAGAGCTGAGGAAAGGGTCCCGATCCTGCCTGTGTCTGTCCTCAGTGTTCCCCCACACACAGTTTGTCCTCTGCTCCTGTCATGCACTTGCTTCAATTTCCCAGCTGAGCAGTGGGTGGGATGTGCCAGACCCAGGCTAGGACCTGAAAACACCCTTGACCATCGTGTCCCCTGCTCCCTTTAGGTCAGATTTACTGCAGTTTTGGTGATGGCACACTCAGACGGAGCTGTGAGACTGTGTGAGAGGTAAAATAATGCCTTAAAATGTGCCAATTATGAGGAATAAGGTTAGTTCACTCAAGAATTAACTTATCAGAAATAAATATTATAGATTTTATTCTTATAAAGCTTTATGAAATCAGATGACTTTAAAATGATATACTAAGAAGTCTTGGAAAAAGAACAGTTATGAGTGTGGAAGCCCAGGGTTTGTGTCCCACATCTGTCTCATACTACATGCGGGAATGTTTCCACTCTTGCCTGTAACATGGGACTAATAGAGTCTAGTTCTTCTGTCTCAAATGGTTTTTAAAAGGATTAGACAAAATAATAGTTTTTAACTTAGAAATATGTATCAGTAAATAAGGTTATACAAATTTTTAATTTAAAAATAAAATATAAAAATTGAAAATAGGTTAAGGAAAAAAAACCCAGGTTTGTACTGTTTGTAAGAGATGAGTTTCACTCTAAAGATATTTGAAAGTAAATCGGTGGAAAAAGATATGCTATAAGATAGAAACTATAAGGTGATTGGAGTGGCTATGTTGATAACAGAAAAGAAAGGCATTTCAAATAGAATCCATTGCCAGAGATCAAGGGAGAACCCTCATGATGATAAAATCCAAATAAAATCTAGAATGAGAAATTTCACAATTAAAGACAGGAAGGAGACCATAGTTGTCTGGGGGAGGGGAGTAGGGAGAGTAGCTGAAATATGAAGGTGCAGGGGGAGACCTTTCATGAGGAGAGGCCGTGCAGTATGTTTGTTATGGTAGGAGCCCCATGATCCTAAATAATTATTGATATTCATCTCACTGTCTACCTAAAATTGGTGAATTTTATTTTATGTCAAGAAACAGGGCCTCCCTGGTGGCGCATCGGGTTGGGTCTCAGCACCATCAAGCTATCACCAGCCACTGTGGATGAGTTGATCCCCGGCCAGAGAGCTGATCTGCATGGTGCAGCAGACCTCTCCTGTCTCGCCTGCTGCTCCCCTCAGCAGTGTACTTCAGTGGATCCACCTGTCCTGCTCCCCCCTCTGTCTCTGGTGAATTCTCTCACCCCCCCCCACACCTCTGGCCTACACCCCAGCTTTTGTTTGTATAAATAAATAAATCTTTAAAAAAAAGGATCTTTAAAAAAAGAAGAACCTTAAATAATCCTGTGTGAATTAAAGAAATTAAATTCATATTTTAAAAATATTCCAGGAGCTGTTGAAGAAAAGAGATGAGGAAAACACTCCTCCCAAATCATTTTATGAGGTTATTATAACATGTATACTAAAACCAGAAAAAGATATCAAGGGTAACTTCACGCCATTGTATCTCCTGAATCCTTAAGGAAACAGCTGTAAATCTAAGTGAGTTAAAGCATTATGACTGTTAGACTTATCTCGGGAGGTAAGGTTTATGAATAAATTGACACCAATGTAACGTATTACATTCGTAAATAAAGGATAATCTCCAGGCAGAAAAAACATTTTCAATATTCAAGACCTACTCATGATAAAATCTCTCAGCAAAGTAGGAATAACAGGTCACTTCTTCAACTTGAAAAACCTACAGCTGACATTATACTTTATGGTTAAAAAAAAAACCTGCTTCCTAAGGAACAGGGAGGGAGCTGGACTCGAGAGCACAGTGTACGGAGATCTTACATAGAGCACCATGCAAGTAAAAGAAATTATAGAAAAAGAATTATAAAGATGAAGTGTTTGATTTGCAGCTGACATGATCATGTAAGTAGGAAATCCTAAGGTAAAGAAAACTTCTAGAACTAATAGATGAATCAATCAAAATTGTGGGGTACAAGGTCTATTGTACTTCAATTTGTCAGTAATGTAAATTGGGAAAATGGATAATAGCATCAAAATAAAATAGATATCAATTTAATGAAAGTAGATAAGATTTGTACACTGAAATACATAGCACCACTGAGAGAAATTTATGAAAAATCAAGTAAAGGAAAAGAAAACCCATATTCAAAGATTGCAATGGTCGGCATTGCTAAGGCATCATTTCCAAAATTAATTAGAGCCTGAACCCTAAATGCCAATCAGAATCTTGGCAGCTTTTTTTAAAAAAAGATATTGACAAATTAGTTCTACAATTTTATGCAAATGATTTTTAAAACTTTGTTAAAAGGAGGAAACTTAGAAGAGGCAAAGCATCTGATTGCAAGATTTAGTATGAAGCTCAGATGATCAAAATAAAGTGTGGTGTGGGCACAGGGGTGTCTAGGCCAGAGGAGCAGGGTAAAGAGTGTGTGGTGAGAACACGCAGATATGATGCTGGGAAAGGCAGTGAGGGCAACTAACACAGTGGAGACGCGATGTGGGAACTAAGTAGACACAGAACAAGATGGACTCCTGCGCCACACACTGACTGAAATGAGGCCAAGACCTAAAGACAAAGGCTAAACTGTACTGTCCAACACAGTTATAATTTGAACCACAATTTTGAACCATAGATGCAATTTTACACTTTCAGTGCACATTTAGAAAGAAAAAAGTAATGAGTGAAAATAACTTCACTACTGTATAAAACTCAAATATGCAGCAATGCTATAATTTCAGCATACAATAAAGAGATTATTGAGATATTTCACAATCGTCTCATACTTTACTGAAATTGTTCTGAGTCTGCAAAAGGCTAGAAAGTTCTTGAGTTCCTGCCATGTGGTGACTTTGCTCCAGATCCAGGGACTCTAGGATTTGCTGACCACATCAGATCCCCTGACCCCTCACACTGGGTGCAGGAGAGAGTAAGCACAGAAACCTCTGGAGTGGACCCCTCAACCTCACCCTCCTCTCCCCACTCCCCTCCATTCACAGCCCATCACTTCCCTCCGTGTCTGGATTTCATGATGTCCCAGCACAACCAGGAGCAGGGCAGAAGACTCACATTCCTGTCCCCACAGCGCCTCTGCAGGAGGTGCATGCAGAAGACTATTCCAGAACACTCTTCCTCCCAATAACACAGTACCTCTCACCTACTTCAGGACTGAGCTCAACTGTCACCTACAGGAAAACCTCATCTGAGGATACTGTTTTAAATTACAACCAGGTCCTACATCTCCCCCGCCTGGTTCTATTTCTCTAAATCACTCTTTACTGTTTGACCCTGATCATTGATGGTTGCTTTATTTTTTATCGCTAGGAATTCAGTCAGCATGAAATCAAACTGGGAGAGATTTTACTTGAGTTTGTGTGAAATATTCCAAATTGCCTAGAACAGTACCTGGCACAGAGTAGGTACTGAATATGCAAATGAATGAATAAGTGGAGGGAGCAGAACCCCTTAAAGCTGAGGCTGATGGGGCAGGAAGAAAGGCAGCTCCCTGATATGTGATGGGGTGGGGTGTCTTTATATTCGCGGGGGGAGGAGCACCTCTCTAGCTCACCCTGGGCCAGGAGCCAAGCAAACTGAAGGGCCAAAGCACCCCCAGCACTGGACACGCAGCCAAAAGTGCACGGGGTCAGCCTAGCCAGACCACCAGCTGCCTCTGCAGATTTCTGCACTTGGAAGGGGCGCCCTGGCCAGGTGGTGGGGTTATGGGTACCCAAGTCCTTCTGGTCCCAGATCATGTCCAATATTACTGATTCTGCCCAGCTGGAAGGTGTGACTCAGCTACAGTCGATGTGGCCCTGGGACTCTTCCCATGACCCTTGACCCCTAAGTCAATATACAGGGCCAAAAACTTAATTTGGGTCCAGGACCACAGGGCCTTTAAGAACCAGGAAGGCAGCGAGTGAGGCCTCAGGGATCTAGACAGCAGGTTGTTGTCTTTCTGGTCCAGGAAAGGAAAAAAGAGACATGACACCAGATTCTGTATCCCAGGTATGGAGAAAGGGGAAGGGACCACCCTCCAGGCCCCAAAGGGTGGTGGCTCACCCTGGGCAGCAGGGCCCATCCTTGGCATTTGTGGATATGGTAAATGGACACTTGGCTCTGGAGGCTGGGCGGGGGGACACATTTGTTCTGGGAAAAGTTAGTAACCTAGGCCCTGACTCCTGGCTGAGCTTGTGGCCACCTCAGACTCCAGGCTCCTCCCGCCCCTGCCCTCTGTGCTCCAGAACATGGAGTCCAAGACCTGGGCCGCTCCTCCTGGTGCAGGAGCTCCTGGGGCCTGAGACGGTGTCCGGGGCTGAGGGCTGGGAGCTGAGGGGGCTCAGACTGGGCTGGGAGGTCCCAGCATAGGGAGGGGCTCTGGAATCTGGGGCAGGGCCCAGGGCTGCCCCCTGCAGGAGGCACAGGCTTATGCTCCCCCTCTTTGGGGTCCTTGAGTCTCTCTGTCACCCCAGCATAAGAGGGGCCTGCTCTGGAAGAGGGGAAACCCCCTTTATATTCTTTCCCTTTCTTCCCTATGTGTTTGAGTTATAACATGTCTAAATGTGGAAATGCCTTAAACTTAAGTACAGTTTCCCAGCTGGTTACAGAGCGACCTCTGTGTGGTTACACCCAACTGAAAATAGGCTCTCAGGCCCCAGCCAGAAGCCCCCAGCCTCTCCCACACACACCATCTGTAGTGCAAGTAGGCACGGGATGGGTTCCCCATGGATTCAGGCAGATGCATAAAGGGATAAAGGACAGCCCTGGAGTCCTTGGTGGGTTTGTCAGGCTTTAATGCTCTCCCAGGGAATCGGGAGCACAGGCCCCAGGCAGGGAGGCTGGCATGCAAGGCGGCAGGCATGGGCCTGGAAGGGGTCGGCTCTGGCAGGGAGGGAAGTAGCCGAGTCTCCCAGCCCCCTGTGAATCTCTACTCTTTCTCTGGGCTCTCTCTGGTCTCCCTCTTCTGCAGTCACGCCCAGCATCCTCATAGCCGTCCTTCCGTAGCCCCCTGTCTCTGGGTGACCTGCCTTTATAGCCCTGGCCTCCAAACTCAGGTGCTCCCACTGGCGCGTCCCACACCGTACTCCAGGTGTCCACAGTCAGGCGGGCGTGCCGGGCCCACCTCCCAAGCGCCTTCTGTGTAAAAACAATCAAGGCAGCAGGTGAGAGCCACAGAGGCTAGCGGTGTAAAAAGCCTCAACTTCATTTACCCTACACCATCCCTCCCACCCAGGTGTCCACTAAGATGACCCTTCCTGCCCCATCCTCTCTGGTATCTCCCCCTCCAAATATTTTGGCCCCCATCCCCTAAAATTCCTATCTCCTCCCTTTCCTCACTTCTCCATAGCCTCACCTCTTCCAGCCCATCCTAGGGATGGGGAGTTGTAGGGTAAGTGAAAAAATTATCAGGTTTTTCTGCCCTCCCATCAAGGATAGACCTCTGCAGGCCTACATGCATGCCTGATGGTGGGCACCTGAAGTAGGGTGTGGGCATGCTTGAGCGGGCACACCTGAGCCAGAGGCTGGGCTTAAAAGCAGCAGAAGCAGCAGAAGGAGAAACAGTGTTACCGGAACCAAGCTGCCTTAGCAGTGGCAGGCGCGGTGGTGCCTCTTACCCTGCTGCTCCAAGTCAGTTGTGGCAGTTGCTCCTGCCCAGTAACTGCCATTTTGAATGGACCAATCAGGTGCTAGGAGCTGATGGGTAGGTCCAATCAGCTCCAGGATTGAAAAATGATCCAATCAGACTTGTGGATGGTACTCTGGGAGAAGATATAAACCAGGATCAGAGGGACCCGAGGAAGAGAGAGGAAAAGAAGAGAAAAAAAAAAGGGGATGCCAGCCCCAGAGAGAGGAGGCCCCTGAACAGGAGAAGACGACGTCATCAGCCCGCAGGAGAAGAAAGATGTCCGAAGAAAGAAGTCCGTTTCGCCTCAGAGGAAGAGAGAAGAAAAGAAGCCTCCAGGAGCCGCCCTCCGAGCAGGAAGAGACACCGAAGGGTTCTGCAGAGACTGGGCCTCCGGTCCTGTCTCTGACGTGGCCTGAAAGGAGCCCCAGAGGCCCTGGGCCTGGTGTCTCAGAGACCTGTTTGCTGGTCTAACCCAACACCTCAGAGAGCTACCACCCCCAATGTGTTCTGGGTGAGGGGGCCGCCACTTGACGGGGCAGTGAGCTCTCTGTTTCCCCCATTTGTAAAATAAATCCCATGTTTTTTGTTGTTGTTCCTGTAGCCTGAAGTCTCCTGCAATTGTGCTCACGGGTGAGACCCACAGACAGTGACCTGTCCTCTCATCAGGCGCTGTCCTTTGTTGGTTTTGGCCTTTTGGGGCTTTTTGGTGGCTCTTGCCTCAGAGCCTGGGCAGTTGTGCCCCATCCGCCCCGCTTTCAGTTGGCGGCCACGAAGGGACTGGACACCTTGTGCCCCTTCCGCCCCGCTTTCAACAGCAGCAGCAGAGCAGAGAACAGAGCTTGGAACAGAGGACAATTCGGGATGCAGTAGAGAGGCCAAGAGAGAGCCCAGAGAGAGTGAAAATTCTTCGGGTGCTGGGAGGCCTGCCAGCCCCTTGAACCCCCAGCCATCCTACCTGCCCTGTACCTGGCTACCTCACTACAAAAGATCATTAAAAGCCTAAAAAGCCACCGAGGGCTCCAGATCGTCTCCTCTTTGACCCATCTGCCCAATCTCAGTAGAGAACCTGCACCTGTGCTCTTCCTGTCACTACAGGAGTTTAGAGCTGATTCCCTGGAGGAGACTTCATCCCCGTAACAGCAGCAGAAACAAGTGACAGAGACTCTGGAGTCAAAGTCTCATCCCAGGAGACTGAGGGACCCAGTATGGTATGGAGTCCAGCCTGCTCCAGGGACCAGCTGTTAAGGAATGGAAATCTCCTCCCTGAACCAAAGTCTGTGGTTATTAATGGAAAGGGACCAGCGTGTCAGCGTGTATTAGGAAACAGTTCAGACACAGACACTGGGACTGTATAAGGCTCCCCTTGTGTGCACAGCCGGGTCCTTCTGGGAGCCTCAGGAGAACCTGGGAGACCAGAGTTCTGGGCCTCTGTCCTCAGCCCTGTGGCCACACGGGGGCGCTATGGCGCTTTCCTATTCTGCGCAGCCAGGACAGGATGGGCTGAGTGTGACTCAGGCTGAGATGGGGAGCTGGGGCTGAGCATCAGTGGGGGGGAGGAGGTGAGGGTGCCCTGTGAGCAGCCCTGGCACCAGGCTGGGTAGGGCGGGAGTGGAGGAGAGGAGAGGAGGCTCTGGAGCTGCCCTGTGTCTGAGGTGCCATCTTCTCTCCCCACAGCCTCTCTCTCCAGCCCTTGATGAGGACACCCTGGAGACTGCAAAGCAGATAATTTTCTCTTCCACTCCCTGTTCCTTTCCTGAGGACTACATTTCAATGTTTTTATTTTAGAATATTTTTAATTTATGTGAAAATTGGTACAAGGTTCCCGTATATCCCACACTCCTTTTCTCTGTTAACATCTTCTATCTCTATCGTATTTGCACAGCTAATGGAGCAATGTTGACATCAGTAAACTCCATGCTTGATTTGGGTGTCATTAGTATTTCTTCTGACTTTTCTAGGAGCCCATCCTGATACCACATTAATTCCCAATTATGTATCCTGAGGCTGAGTCACTCTCTCAGGCTCTCAATTTTTTTTTAAAGATTTATTTACTTATGCATACAAGCTGGGGTGCAGGCCAGAGGTGTGGGATGGTGAGAAGATTCACCACAGATGGAGTGGGGAGCAGAACAGGCAGATCGACTGAAGTACATACACTGCTGAGGGGAGCAGCGGGTAAGGTAGGAGAGGTCTGCTGCGCCATGTGGGAATCTCCCTGGCTGCATATCAAACTTGTGCTGCAGTGGCTCTGCATAGCTTCATAGTGCTGCGCTTAACCTGTTGCACCACCAGGGAGGCCCCAATTTTTTAAAAAAAGATTTATTTATGCATATGGGGTGGAGGCCAGAGGTGAGGGGCAGTGAGAAGGTTCACCAGAGACAGAGGGGGAGCAGAACAGGCAGATTGACCGAAATACACTGCTGAGGGGAGCAGCAGGCAGGTGAGGCAGGAGAGGTCTGCTGCCATCATGTGGTGCTTAACCCATTGCGCCATCAGGGAGTCTCAGACTCTCAATTTTGATGGTCTTGACATTTAGGGGAGTACTGCTCAGGTGTATTGTAAAAGGCCCCTCAAGTTGATTTTGTTGGGGGGAAAGGACATCCCGAATGAACTCCACAGATAGGTTTTAGGGATCCTACCTTCTCCTTAGATCAAAGAGATCCCAGACACCAAGGATTATAAATCCCATAGTGTCATCACCACTGAAGAGAGCATTGCTGGGAACTGAGGGTGGCGTTAAGCAGTGAGGATTGGTATATAACCAGGCATGTGTTCCCCCATGAACACTGAAAGAGGCATCAGGATTTTCTGCCCTACCACCATTAGATTTAATGATGGACACTCGTGGTGGCGTGCATGTGCGTGAGTGGGGGCACCTGGGCCTGGAGAGACTCTATAAGGGCTGCGTCACAGAAGCGAGGCGGGCAGCAGCGGCGGGCAGCGGGAGAGAACAGCGCAAAAGCAGAGGAGCGTGTGGCAGAGAGCAGCAGAGCACAGGGAAGACGGCATGAGAACAGCTAATAAAAAGGGTCTGCTTGAAGATGATGAACCTACCTGGTCTGGGGTGGTTGCAGGACAGGAGCTCTTGGCTTTTCACTGGCTTTCTTTGGGATTCCAGCTCAGAGGAACTGGAAGGACACATTTACCAATTGATCTCTTTCTCCCTGAGTTGTTCCTTTCATTTCCCCTCTTGTAAATAAGCCTGTTATTAACTCTTTTGTGTGTGCCTACAGTTGAGTCTTATTATAAGTCCCTTTTAAGCACATGGGTGAGAACCCACATTCAGGCCACCCATTTCATATCGGGGTTGCCCTGTAACAATTTTGGTTAACTGGGGTGATGGGGTTGGGGGAAAGACCACACACATGAAGAGCCCTCTCAGCACAGCACAGTGTAATGTGACGTGATAACCAGGAACTGGGCAGGTGGACACCAGCAAGCCAAAAGGGTTTATTTAAAGAAAAAGGCCCGCTCCTGCACCAGGGGGCAGGTCTGAGATTTACACGAGGACAGATAAAAGACCAGAACAGTTTCCACACTGGAGGGGTCCCAAATAGGGCTGCAGCTGGGTGAATGTCAGGGGTTTTATGACAGTGGAGGTCGTGCAGTTTCTTGATTGGGTATTTGGAACTTATATCTTAATGTAAGCAAACTGGTGACTTTTCAACACGGTGTTTTGATTTTCTTCTCTGTTACTGGCTTTTTTCCCTCCTGTTATATCACTCAGGGCCTCAGTCCCTGTCCTGCCTGTTATGTCTCCTGGGGTCCCAGCCCTATCTTCCTGTCAAGGTCTAACCCGTCAACACCATGGAGAATAATCTGCACTCGATCCTCATCAATGATACTCACCTTCCTGCCTGAGGTTTCCATGGCATCCTCCTGTGAAATGCTTTCATTGATGTCCCTTTCCACACTGGAAGTGTTACAGGGCAGGGAGAGGGGCTTTCCAGAACCCCCAAACCTGCCCACTCTGAATAGGTTCTGCCATCTGCCGCATCAACACAAAACAGATAACACCTGGAGTGGAAAGAAACTTTAATACAATCAGTGTATAATATAGAAAAGACAAGAATAGTTTCTAAATCAAGCACCCAAAGTTACCCATCACCTCGTGGGTAAAGGTCCACCCAACTGGGATTGGCCCAAAATAAGACCTGAAAGCCTGCCACAGGTCTAAAACACCTTTCGGCAGGGACCCATAGAAAAGGGTCAGAAACAGCCAGACAATTCTGAGAGTGTTACAGGGCAGGGAAAGGGGCAGCCCCGAAACCCCAGATCTGCCCTGTTCTAAATGGGTTCTGCCATGCGCCGCATCAATACAAAACATACGGAAACTTAAGTGGAAACCAGACTTCAATACAATTAGAAAAACAGAGAAGACAGAATGTATTTTCTAAGTCAAGCACCCAGTGTTATCCAACTCCTCAAAGGTAAAAGTCCACCCAAACGAGATTGACCCAAAGCAAGTCTCGAAAGCCTGCCACAAGTCTAGAACAGCTTTTGGCAGGGCCCCACACATAAGGGTCAGAAACAGCCAGACAATTCTGGGAGGAACCAAAATACCTTTCGGCAGGGACCCATACAAAAGGGTCAGAAACAGTCAGACAATCCTGAGAGGAACAGAGCAAAATCAAAACCAAAATCAACATAGCTGTTGTTAACTTCCCCATGGGTCTCTCACCCACATCTCTTTCAATCAGTCCAGGCCAGTGCAGCTTCTTTACAAGTCTCTCTGCTCCTTGGGCCTCTTCTGGCTTTCCAACCTTCTTCCGTCTCCTCCTGTCTTCTGTCTGTGTGTTCTGTCTCCTCTGTGTGTGTCCTCTGTGTGTGTGTATCTCTTCTCCAGCTTCTTATATCCTGCTCAGTTCCACCCTACCTTGGATGGGACAGGGAACCTGGGACACACCCTTTTCCTGGGAACCACCCTGTTACAAGAGGAAAAGAACAAAATCAAAATCCAGATCAACAGTGCCATAGTCAACCTTTCCATGGGTCTCTCACCCACATCTGTTTCAGTCAGTCCAGGCCAGTGCAGCTTCTTTACATGTCTCTCTGCTCCTTGTGCCTCTTCTGCCTCTCCATCCTGCTTCCTCTCTTCTTCCAGTCTCCCTGTTTCTCTTCTTATCTCTCCTGCTCAGCTCCACCCTCCTTTGTGTGGAGCAGAGAACCTGGAACACGCCCTTTACCTGGGGACCACGCTGTTATAGAATGTTGTCACTTTGTGCAGCCACACTTTAAGGGGTGTTATGCTATAAAACATCTGCATGCAGACTGTGCAACCACAAATTTTCAAGTTAGCTGAGTGATCAGCAGCTTTTAGGTAAGTTGATGTTTAGCTTTATAAGAAACTGCCGAATCGCCTCCATAGTGACTGTGCCATTTTGCATGTTGTCCAGCAGTGAGTGGGGGGTCCCTGTTGCTCCTGATCAGCACCTGATGCACAGTGTTCCCCCTTATTTGCAGTTTCATTTTGTAAGATTCCAGTTCCTGAAATTAAATTGCATTCAAACATTTATGTATAATAAGAAACACAGAGAGACTGATACCGGGTAGGAAGGGAACTAAAACCGGTCACTGACACTGCCCCAATTGCTTACCCGTCACTATTGGAGTTCTGCACCCACGTGCACAATTGCAAGACTACTCAGACTTAGGGAACAACAACAATGGAATTTATTTAACAAACAGGGAAAAACAAAGGATTACTGAGGCCAAGAGATGGCTGTTTAGCTCACTCAAAGCAATGTCCAGTCCTTTAAATGCCAAACAAGAAACAGCGAAGGTGGTGTCTTCCCGCCACTGTGGACACGGAGCTCCTCTTCTGAACAATAGACCACATGTCCAAGATGGCGTCTTCCTGCCTCTGCAGTCACTCGGCAGCCAGACTGTAGGCCAGGTTCCAACTCATGAGGACAGCACAGGACATAACTGGAGGGGCTCCCGCAGCTGCTGTGGTGCCCCAGCACAGCACAGCACCAGGCCAGCAACACTCAAAACTGCTATAGTGGCCAAATGGCCCAACAGACTGCACTCACAAATTTTAGGAGGACCCCTGTTAGGCCGGGGCCTGGACTGGCAGCAGGGAAGCCTTGATGCCCTCTCAGTCACTTAAGCAGGAGGCAACATATAGAAAAACAGCTTCCTGACTCTCTGGCGCCCACCCCCTCCTTACCCGCAACTAAGTACCAGATGTTCTGGCATGATAAGGGGGACTGAGAAGAAAGCAGACAACTTCTTCCCATGACTGAAAGACCCCTCACAGACCCCCTTGGCTAAATATACCCTATATAAGTTCTGTTCCCCTTACCCAGGGTGCAACCTTGCAGACCTCACCCTAGGGGTCCGTAAACCTCGCCAGGGAGTGCTGGAATAAAAACTTGTTTTGAGTCATCATGCCTGCCTCTCCTCTTCTTCCTGCATCTACCTTTCAGCCCCCCCTCTGGGCCTGTGTTTGCCTTCTTTACTCGGCTGTGGCAATAACAAAACCATGAGCAGTTTCGTCCTCCTTCGGCTACTTGCAAAGCCTTCAAACTTTTCCTATCGAAGAGTGGCGTGGTGGGGACCAAACTTGCTGGCTCCAAAGTCACTGAAGATTCCAAAAAACGCCCAATCCGGAACTCTACATCCTGGTGGCTCAAAATCTCCTGGTGGCTGACTCCCAAATTCTCAGTCATGGCGCTGCATCTCTCCTCAAGCAGGATCTCCTCCTTCTTCTTCTAAATTATGGCAGCTGCATCTCTTTCCTCTTCTTCCATCCCTTTTATATTTCTAATTTAAGTCTCCACCCCAAACTGCAATACCTTTGAGCATTTTCCCTGGGGCTATCTATCAGCAACCCCCTCCAGAGGGCAACACCTGTACTGGACTTTGGTCTCAGCCCTGTTACAAGACCACATTCAGGGGCCTCCCCAGCAGCAGTTGAGTGCTGCGCTGTGGAGCTGTCAGCAGGCCCAGCCAGGGAGAATCCCACATGGTGCGGTGGACCTCTCCTGCCTCGCCTGCTGCTCCCCTCAGCAGTGTATTTCTGATCTGCCTGTTCTGCTCCCCACTCTATCTCTGGTGAACCCTCTCACCGCCCCACGCCTCTGGCCTGTACGCCAGCTTGTATGTATAAATAAATAAATATTTAAAAAAAAAAAAAAACCAAGACCACATTCACATAACTTTTATACAGTATATTGTTACTCTGTTTTATTGTTTATTATCTTTAGCTGTGCCTAATCTATAAATTAAACTTTAGCATATGCACATATGTATAGGAAAAATCTTAGTATATACAGGGTGCCATACTATTGGTTTACTGGGCACCCACCAGGGGTCTTGGGTGTATCCCTCGTGGATGAAGGGGAATGACACCTCATCTAATAAGCGTGTAATAACATGTCATGTTGCTTTCATTGGCATTTACATTTGCCTATTCTGGCGACATATGATGTTGAGTATCTATATGCTTATGTGCCATCACTATACCTTCCTCGGTGACAGTTCAGAATTTTGCTCAATTTTTAATAAGTTATTTCCTTATTGTTGTATTTTAAGGGTTCTATGCATATTCCTAAACATGTCCTCTTTCAGCTATGTGATTTGCAAACATTTGCTACCAGCCTGTGGCCCAAGCTCACTTATAGACCTAACACTAACATTCATGCAGAGATGGGCTTTTCTGGGAAGAGATATGAGATATCGCTAACTGCAGTGTGTTCAGAGTAGACAGAACTTGCTTGACCAGAGGATGATGTGGCTTATTTATTTTGTATACACTCAAGTATCTTTTGAATCCACTGTGTGTGCATGAAAAACAAATATTATTTCCAAAGTATTTTATTACCAAAAAATAAATGACATGAGATTCCCTGACACCATAAAGCATTTGTCAGATCAGCCTCAGCAGCATGCTCTCAGGCTCTAACATTCTACTCTAGGGCCCGCCATCTTGTCACATCACTGTTTTGCCTTAGAATTTCCATCTGACAGGGGGGCTGGATGGATGGACACACCTTCCTACAGAAAATATTAAAAATTCAATGTGAAATGCAGAAGCATCAGAACTTACAATGTAACAAATGACCACACCCAGAAGAGAAGGGGGACACCCTGCGTGGGCCCCCCAGAGAACAGCGTCCTGAGGAGTGGAGGAGGCTGTGAGGCCCTGCCCAGAGCAGACTCGGAGCCCGGCCCTTCAGCTCTGCACTGGGCCTGACCTCCAACACCTGCCGTCTCTTTCAAAATTCAGGAAGACCTGCTTTATTCTGATTATGGTATGTATGTAAAATGTACAGTTTATACGATATAATGTATGTTCACTATAAAAATGCAAAATGTTAAAAATGAAAAAGTACAAATAATCCACATATGTAGAAATATTTTGCTGCATTTCTCCTAGTCTGTTCCACACCTGTTCCTTCCTGAATGGTCATTCTTCCTGTCCATTCCCCGCAACCCACCCCCACCTCACTAGTGGAGATCCTTGTATTTCCCAGTTTCACTTCTCCCTCCAACATTCCCTTTTCAGTTCTCTGTGAAAATAACTTCGTTTCTGAAAACTGACACTCCGAATCGCCTTTAGTGTTTCCAGAGAAGGCAACAGGCACCACCAAGGCCTGCACTAGAGTCTCTCAGACCAGGCGGTGAGGGTCATGCGGCCCCCACCCCTCCTGCTGCTGCTCTCAGGGGCCCTGGTGCTGATGGAGACCCGGGCTGGTGAGTGCGGGGTCGGGAGGGAAAGACCGCTGAGGAGGGAGGAAATAAAGGGAGTGCGCAAGGGAAAGGCAGGTCTCCACCATGGCCAGGCCTGTTGTCCCCCTTGATCTAACTCTGGCCTGACCCCTTCTGTCTCCCCCCACCCCGACCCCCAGTCTCCTGCCTCCTCTTGGCCCTCTGAGTTTCAACCCTTATTTCGCTGCCCCATTTCACTCTCAGGACCCCCCTCGCCCCTCGCCCCCACCCCCATCACCCTGGGAGCCGGGACCACAGCAGTTAGGCGGGGCAGCCCCAGTCTCCCCCTCCTGCCCCCAGGCTCCCACTCCCTGAAGTATTTCTACACCACAATGGTCCGGCCGGGCCCGGGGGAGCCCCAGTACATCGCCGTGGGCTACGTGGACGACACACAGTTCGTGCGGTTCGACAGCGCCGCGGCGGGTCAGCGGGCAGAGCCGCGGGCGCCCTGGGTGGAGCAGGAGGGGCCGGAGTACTGGGAGCGGCAGACGCGGAACTTCAGGAACTTCATCCCGTGGCACCAACGCAGCCTGAGCAACCTGCGCGGCTACTACAACCAGAGCGAGGCCGGTGAGCGGGGCGGGTCCGGGCCGGTAACGACCCCCATCCCCACGGGCCGGCGGGTCGCCCCAAACTCCCGACCGAGCTTCCCCTCCCAGGCTGGTGGGCCCGCCCGCGGGACTTTCTTCCCTGCGGTTTCAGTTTAGGTTTATTCGTGGCAGGAGGGCGGGTGCGGGCGGGGATACCCCGAGTCTGACGCGAGGCGGGACAGGGTCTCACACCCTCCAGTGGATGGTCGGCTGCGACGTGGGGCCCGGCGGGCGCCTACTCCGCGGGTACTATCAGGTCGCCTACGACGGCGCCGATTACATCGCCCTGACCGAGGACCTGCGCTCCTGGGCCGCGGCCGACACGGCGGCTCAGATCACCCGGCGCAAGTGGGAGGCGGCCGGAGACGCGGAGCGCAGTAGGAACTACCTGGAGGGCAGGTGCGTGGAGTCGCAGCGCAGATACCTGGAGAACGGGAAGGAGACGCTGCAGCTCGCAGGTAGGAGGGGCCGCGAAGTCTCCCAGTCTCCCTCAGGCCATCACCCCACGGGTAAGATGGAGTCAGGGTCCCAGCAGCTTCCTCTTTCTGGTCAGGGAAGGAGGAGCCCCCTGGGTTTTCTGACTTGCCCAGAGGACCTTACTTTTGTTCAGAGCAGTTAAGGAATCCAGTCTCTCCTGAGCCTGAGGGGAGACCAGCCCTGAAATCACCCTTCATTGTTTCCTTTTGACCTGGCAGCCATATGGGAAACCATCAGTTTCTCTCAAGGTTTTTTATTGATCTGAGGACATTTTTCTGATCTGACTCCTGATTTTCTGAGTCCCCATTTAGGAGCAAAAGTCTGTGCTCTCCTCCTTAGAGAACTGTGTCCTCCTATCCAATTCTGTTGCCCTAATTCTAGAGCTTTCTAAGGAATAACATTGACCCAGACTCCACAGACTAGGCTGGTTTCTAGACTGTGTGTTTCCTCTTTCCAAACCCATTGCCCTGTCCATTCTGAGGATGGTCACATGAGGCTTTTTCAGGGCCATAAGGGAAAAACCCAAAGTGTGAATGTTCTCACCCTTCTCAGATCCCCCAAGAACACACATGACCCACCACCACAACTCTGACCAGAAGGTCACCCTGAGGTGCTGGGCCCTGGGCTTCTACCCTGCGGAGATCACCCTGACCTGGCAGCGTGATGGGGAGGACCTGACCCAGGACACGGAGCTGGTGGAGACCAGACCTGGGGGGGACGGAACCTTCCAGAAGTGGGCAGCTGTGAAGGTGCCTTCTGGAGAGGAGCAGAGATACACGTGCCGTGTGCAGCATGAGGGGCTGCGGGAGCCCCAAGTCCTGAGTTGGGGTAAGGTGGGGATGTGGGCACAGAGCTTCTCAGGGGAATCAGGAGCCCTTCTGGAAATCTTCAGAGCATCATATGGCGTCCTGGGGCTCGGGGTCTCACCTCCCCTTCCCTTCCAGAGCCCCCTCCTCAGTCCTCCAGCCCCACTGGGGGCCTCATTGCTGGCCTGGTCCTTGGAGCTGCGCTCGCTGGAGCTGCGGTGGCTGCAGCTGTGATGAGGAGGAAGAGGCGCCCAGGTAGGGAAGGGAGTGGGGGTGTTGCCCACTGGGGGCTTTCAAGCCCCAGGTAGACTTGCCCTACCTGGTTGATGGAAGTGCCGTCCGCACATGTGTTCCCCGGTTGGGCTGACTGCGAGCCCTCTTTTGTAGCGCATTTTTGAAAATGAATCACTGGATGAAATGTTCACCCGGATAATGCTGGTGATGGGGCCCTGGGTCCCAGCAAATGTCAGAGGGGGGGACCCTGCACAGGACACACTCCAGAGGGTGGGGAGCCAGGCACCCAATCTCCTTTCTTCATATTTCCTGGTCCTGCCCTGGTCTTCAGTCACAGTTCTGGACACTTCCCTGTGTCCCAGACATGGGGATTCCTTCGGCCTTCGTGGGCTGACTCCTCCCTGGTCTCACAGGATGTTTCTTCCCACAGGTGGACAAGGAAGAATCTACACTCAGGTAAGAGCATCAGGGAACTGATCTGTTATCCCCTGGGGACAGTGCAGGTGGACCCCCTGGGGAGTCACCCCCATCAGGTCCTCCTGGGGTCTCATCTCTCTGACTCTGACCAGGTTCTGTTTTGTTCTCCCGCAGGCAGGGACTGAGCTCTCGGTGTCCCCCGGCCCCTGAAGGTGAGACCCTGGAGGCCTGTGGGGAGGTGCTGGGCCAGAGAGGATGGACCAGGTGATGGGGGTACAGCTGGGGGGCTGTGTGGGCCATGCTGAGGCTGCAGTGGGCTATTGAGAATGTCGACACTTGTGTGAGTCCCTGAATCTGTTCATGTTTGTAGGGGCAGGAGCACCGGGAGCAGGGTCGCTGTGGAGCTGCGCAGACGGGTCAAGAGGAAGGAGGCGTCCTGGGGCCCTCGGGGGCTTCTTAGGCTTTTAATGGTATCTCACAGAGAGTCAACTGGGTGCAGGGCAGGCAGTGGGGCCGGGGGACCGGGAGGCTGGCAGGGCTCCCAGTCCCTGGAGAATCTTCACTCTCTCGGGCTGGCAGACATTCTCTCGTGGCCTCTGTTGCACCCCAAATGGTTCTCTGCTGCTGCTGCTGCTGCTGCTGCTGCTGCTGCCGCCTCTTCTTATAAGCCCAGTCTCTGGCTCAGGTGCGCCCACTCACGCAGGCCCACACCCTACTCCAGCTGCCTAGGACTCAGAGGTTCATCACTGAGGGGAGAGCGGGAAAACCTGATGACTCTTTCATTTACACTACAACGTTTTATTTGACTTTATCTCACCATGTGACACAGCTGTCTTTTGCGGTCTGAATGATGCAGAATCTTCTGGTTCCAATTTTGTGACTTCAAGATCCCATGTAAACCAGGGAGCCCACTTCAGTGGGCACAGGAATCACCTGGACACTTATAAGACTCAGAAGGTGAAGAGCAGACCCCGAGGTCTGTGTGTATAACAGCGCTGGGGCTGAGGTGCAGGCTTCAGATCACGCTTTTCGCAGCAGAGGAGACCAGATTCCCACCTGCAGGGCCTCAGCCTCACCTGCAGGGCCCGTAGGTGACTCCCAGGCCGCCTGTTCATCGCTCTGGGCTGCTGGGCCTGGCAGAGACCTGAGTATTTGTAACAGGCCCACATGCATCCTGGGGCACAGCCTGAGGGGACCCCCTGATGTCAGTGACCAGGGAGCTCTGAGGGTCTGCAAAGCATGCTGGGAGGTCTATTTGGTTTTCTGTTCCATGAGCTATAACCAGGGTGAAATGAAGAAGTGATTATCAGCCTAACATAAATGAAATCACTGTCGCGATCTCTGGATGGATTTCTCACTTCTTGATACAAATTTAGAATCCAGATTTTTTAATTGACCTTTAATAAATGAATCAATAAGTAAATGCATGTGAAATATGTGTGTACCATACCCAGCAATAACTACAGCACGTATAGTAGCCACAAAGTGAATATATATACATACGTAGAAAGGGATATATATATGTGCGGGCAGGGGGGGTTCTCATTTTTTCCAAAGCCACAGAACACTCGTGAGGCTCCAGATGCAGGAACAGAACCCCCCACCTGTAACGAGGTGGTGCCCAGGAAAAGGGAGGTTCCAAGATCCCTGCCCCACCTAAGGGAGGGTGGAGCTGAGGAGAAGAGATAAGAAAGTGAAGAAGAAAGAAGAGACTAGAGAAGGAAGGAAGCAGGATGGAGGCCAGAAGAGGCACAAGGAGCAGAGAGACAGGTAAAGAAGGTCCCCGGGCCTCCCTGGTGGCGCAACGGGTTAAGCACAGTGCATGGTCCTTCCATGCTGACCACGGCCGCTCAGATACGGCAACATCTCTTCGCCATGGCAGCTTCAGGAGTCCCAGAATGGGATCCCCTAGTGAGGCACCTCCTGCTGCGGGTCTCAGAGAATGTGGGAGATGCCAGATCTTTGTGGTTTTAACTGCTACATATTGGAGTAGATTGTTACTAACTGGTAAACAACTAATAAGTTATTACATACGGGTCTTTACTGGTAACAATGTGATAGCGGCTGTTTTCTCACTAGAGTCACTGAGAGCAGAAGCAGCTGGAGTGACACAGTCAAAGTCTGGATAGACGTAAGCTGTCAACAAGGATTCTCTGTCCCCTAAAAGTGATTTTTAGCATTATTTCTGTTGTTTGTAGAATTATTTGTTTTATTTCTCACACCATCTCCAGCGAGGTGTCTGCAGGGTCGAGGGCACAGTGGGGCTGTCAGGAGCCTGGGGCTGTGAGCAGGGATGACTGATCCCCTGCAGGGAGTGGGGCCCTGGAGCCCCAGAATCAGCCCTCAGGGATGGTCATCCAGGGGACAGGCCTTGCTCTGCGCTCCTCTGGGCCCCCTGAATCTCCCTGACACCCCAGCATCGGGGACCTGAGGGGGATGTTCTAGCTCAGGAAGGTGGGGCCTCCCCTTAACCATCTCTCTTCTCCATGATGCTGTGAGTGTGTGTGTTTTACACAGCCCTGCAAGGGCAGAAAAGCCCCAAAGTCCCAGTTTCCTGCTCAGTTACAGCGCCAACCCCTCTGCGGTCCCTCCATGTGAGACAGAGACTCCCAGCCCCCCAGCCACAGCCCTGCATCATCCATACAGACCTCCCCCTCACAGTGTCCCTTGTGCTGCCCCTTCCCTGCGACAACCTCTGGGGGAGGGGGGGGGGAGCAAGGAACCCTTGCCATCCCCTAAGGTCCCATTTCCATCCGCTGCTCACTTTCCAGGAGCCTCCCCATCTTCTTAGCAAGTGCCCTGGGGCTCTCCTAGGTCCCTCTCTTCATTCAAAGGAAGGAGAATTTAAGGTTGATTCCCAGAAGGAGGCACTGCATCCTTGCAGTCAGAGGCAGGAAGAAATGTAGGGACTCTGGAGTCCAAACTTCCATCCAAGAGACTGACAGCACCTGTGTATTTTGTGTAACCACCTAGAAGCCTGGAGCCCACGATTATGACCTGGACACCTGGCTGTGCCCTGGGGCTGAGTGCAAAGTCACTCACTAGGTATGACATTCCAGGATTCCTGACACAGGTCTTGGGCGCCGCCTTGTGTGCAGATCACTGGGCTGCAGGGGGAGCCTAGGGAGCCCTGGGGAGGGCCTGGCTGAGCAGGAGAAAGGGGAGCTCTGGTCTCCTGTGCTCAGCCCTGTGGCCACACGGGGGCGCTGCGCGCTGTTCTGGATTCTGGTGGAGCCGCCAGGACTGGGCGGGTCTGAGTGGGGCAGAGTTGGTTGTCCTGGAGGGCGGGCAGCCTGGGGCTGAGGTGCTCTGTGAGGAGTCAGAGAAGCAGGGCTTCGGGGAGAGGAGCCTCAGGGCCCTGCCCTGTGTGTGAGGTTTCCATCTCTTCTCCCCTGTACCCCTCTCTCCCCTCCATAACGATACGTGGTAAAACTGGAAAGTAGATCATTTTGACTCCGGGGTGGGGCCTGTGAGCGCAAGTGTGAGGGACCTACTGGGGGTCCACAGTCAACGCAGACTGGTGCATCAGAATATGATTAACAAACATCTGTGAATGAAATCATGGGATATGCTCAAAGGCCTGTGTTACGGAGTAACAGGACTTAAAATAACATCAGGGGTAAAATGAGATTCTTTAATGAAGAAATAACCTAGACTTTTACAAGAAATGATGCTTTTAGTACAATGTGATCATGGCATCAACCCAGCCCAACCAAGGACACGCAGGATTCTGTGAGCTGCAGGTTCAACGCCCACGTCAGGCAGAAACGGCTTCTGCAGCCACAGAAAGTGAGGGTGGACATGAAAAACAGATGCCCAGAGAGCCCCTCTCCGCACGGGGACACTGCAGACAAGGGGGTGAGGTCACCCCTAGAGCCCAATAGAGCTGCTCTTCTACCTGAGAGAGCAGGTGACCCACAGGCCACCCCTCCTGAGACCCACTGCTCTCCTGGGGAGGAGAAGCCGCACTTTCCCCTTTGCCTCCAGAGCCGCCCTGAGCATTAAAGGTGCTCGGTGTGCATTGTAGGAGGATAATGAATGTTCACTGATTATAATGGCGTCTCCCAGCTTCCAGAGCAGGAAACTGAGCAGCAGGCTGTGACATGATCTGCTTCAGCTCTCCCCGGGGTGGCTCTGGGTCTGCTGTCCCTGTCAGTGGCACTGTGACCTCAGATGTCACAGCCTCAGCCTGTGATGCTGCCTCCCACACTGCCGTGACCAGAGGGACCGTCCTCCCTGTCATGGTGGTTATGCCCAGTCAGGGGTTCCCCGAGGAGCTTCTGCGCTTCCCAGACCCCGGGACTAACCTGTGTCAGTGTGAGAACCTGAGCAGGGGCCTGGAGCCTGGATGTTAGTCTCCTGAGACCAAATCACAGGCTGTGACCTTCCCCCACAAACCTCTGTCAGGGGGACTGCGGATGGCAGGACAGAGACTGGGTGAGTCTACAAACAAAAATATGAAAGCTGAACATAAGTATTTTTTTAAAAAATGTGCAGTCACTAGAAAGTAAAGAAAAATTGATTCTTTCACCTTGTGAATCCCTCTGGTTCTATCTCCTGTGAAATAGCAAGGCTGGCCACAGTAACTTTACCCCTTCAAGAAAATCAAGTGTTTCCTGTGAAAAGCTCAGGGGTAGGTCGCTGAGCCCCTGGGCCCCTACAGCCCAGAAATGCCCCCCATGCATTTCCACTGAGGTGATAGAATTTCCTGTTTTCACTATCAGGAGGAAATTGTCCTTTCTTATTGGCGAATAGTCCTCTGCTTAAAGGACAAATCAGGAACAAATGAGCCATTTTCCCGATTTTTGATTGACTTTCAGGCCCCAGGCAGTTAGCTTATCGGGCCCTTCTCCTGAGTGTCTAGACCCCAGAGGCGCTGCCCTCTGTCTGCTGGGACGGTGCAGTGGACCCACACTAGGTCTCATGGAGGTGACGGAGCTGAGGAAAGGGTCCCCATCCTGCCTGTGTCTGTCTTCAGTGCCCCCCACCCGGCGCGTCCTCTGTTCCTGTCATGAACTTGCTTCAGTTTCCCATCTGAGCAGGGGGTGGGGTGAGCCAGACCAGGCTAGGCCTTGAACACACACTTAGCTCTCATGCCCCCTGGCCCTTCCATCAGCTGTGCTGCAGTCTCACCCCTGGGGCCTCAGACACAGCAGGGAGGCTGAGTTAGAGGTGTGACAATGCCTTTAATGTGCCAACTTACAAAGTAATTAATTAGGTTAGTGGATCCAAAGTGAGCTGGGCAGGCACAGATGTTGTAGATGTGACTCTTATACTGAAAAGCTTTGTGATGTCAGATGTTAAAATATTATATGTCTGAAGTCAGGGGAAGAGCCCTGATAATTGGTGGAGCCCAGGTCATGCCCCAGCTCTGGCTCACACTATAATTCAAAGAACATTCTTGAATACATATTTTTGAGAAGTGTGATCATCCTCTTAGATAAGAGCCTAAAGAGAAAATTGCAAGAGGTTCCACTTATATGTGGAATCTAGAGAAACCAAACAAAAGCTCAAGGACAAACTGTAGGACCCACCCTTGAAAACAGACCAGTGATCTGAGACTTTCAGGCGGGGAGGGGCGGGAGGAGGGGCAGGGGGAGTAGAGAAGGGAGGAGGGGGGGGGAGGCCCGTGTGGGGAGGGTGATGGAAGACAGTGGGCACTTTGCTGATGGGGAATTATGGTGATGGCATCTTAGGGGAGACCATATATTGTGAAAAAATAAACAAGGATCTCTAAAAAAACAAAAAGCAGAATGAAAATTCTTTGTCACAAAGTAAGCAGATTGAAGTTGAGACATTTTGCAAAAGTGACCTTTAGAAACTTTGTACCAATTTTGACCCTATGGTATCTTTGTGGCAGTGTATGCTCCTTACCCTTCAGACAGTAATCTCAAGATTTACTGTCATCTTTGCCAAGGTGATGCACCTTCATTTTTATTCCCCACCTTTTAGTCCACACTTATATTTTTGTCAACATTTATTTATCACTGATAAATTTCTTGGCCCTGCCACTCTCCTGAGGGACATGAGTCTCCTCACAGGACACCGACATCAGCAAGGACACCCTGAGGCCATGACAAAGTGGGGCAGCAAGGCCTCTGCACAATTTGTCCAAGCAGAAGAAGCACGTGCATACGCCGCTCTCAACACCAAACAGTTCCCTGTGCTGGCAAATGTGGGTGCTCACTGCCGCTTGTCAGGTAGGACTCTATGCTGCGCTTTCTGCTCTGCCGGGGTCAGACTTACTAAGGTGCCCAATCATGGAATTTTGCTCTCCCTGAAAACACTCAGTGTACAGAGAACCCCAATTCCCATTTGGGGAGAAGAACCTCCTCACCCAGACCTATCTATGTTCCTTCTTCACCTTCACAGGAAGTCCCCAGCTGGTGGTCCCTGGTGGTGGGTGTTCTCCCTCAGCGCCAGCAGTGAATCCCCTTGTTTGCCCACAGAGGCTCCTGGTGGTGACTTGCTGGAGAACGATGACTCATGTTCCCCTTTTATATCAAAATGTTTCCATCGTTATTTTTGATTGTATGTATTTTTTGTATATTTGTGAGTTTGTGGTTATTGTAGAGAAGTTTCATATTTTTCTTTATGGTTTCTTGACTTAGGGTCATGCTTAGAGAATCCTTCTCTTCACAATTATAAAAATACCGTGTCTATATTCATCTAGTTAGAGAGAATGAAAGAGGGGCCAAGGGTGACGGGAAGCAAAAAGAAGTTTGGAATTTTGGGAAAGAAGCAGTAGGTAAAGAATTCTAACCTGGTGAACTCTAAGATTTATATTTTCTGCTTTACAACTTTACAACTATGGTACACAGCAGACAAGATGTTGATGTATGTTGTTTCAACAAATATTTCTCTTGTGCTGAGTGAAGACTCAGGTACGAGCTTATATTACCAGGTATATAAGCACCAAGTGTCATGACATAAAAGACACAAGGATTAGCTCCTTATGGACACTTTTGAAAAATCATGACTTTAGTGTAATAATCCACTTTTGTTCAATACATCTAACTCTAGTTGTTAATTACTAGAGTTAATTAATTAAACATCCTTGGGTATGCAGTACTTTAAGGGATGTCTCAGACCCACAGAGAGAATCCATGACTTCCCTATAGAGATGGTAATTTTAATTAAGTAGGAAGTTCATAAGTTTGCTGCTTGGAAATGAAAGTTGCTAAAGTTGCTAAGTTCACTGCTTGGATACTGCTGCTTTCTGGGGCGGAAAGCTGCTGGGAAAGTCTCTGTGCTGTACTGCTTGTCCACAATAGTAGCTATGGTTACCTTGACCCCCTTCCTAAACAATAAAGTTTCTGATGGATAGGGTAGGTAAGTTTCCTTATGCAAACTGTATAAAGACCTGCAAGATTTTTGGGAGTTATCCCACTGGGCCCTCCGGTGTGACAATTAAATCACTCTCTCTCCACCTCTCTGAATGCCACCTGATTTCTCTGGGAAAGTTGCCACAACATTAATGCACATCAACTTTTGATCCACACAATATTTTGTGGGGGTCAAGACTGAAAACTAAGAACATTCTAGATATGCAGTGTTGAATATGATAACCACTAGTCACATATGGCCTTTTAAGTTTAAATTAAATAAAATAAAAAATTCAGTAGCTCAGCTCGTGAGCCACATCTCAAGTGCTCAACAGCCACATGGTAGAGGCACCATACTGGTCAATGTACATATAGAATAATTCTCCTCCCAGAACATTCTGTGGGACCGCACAGCTCTTCATGCTTTGGGGGCATCAAGTCAAATGCATCAGACACATGTAAAATGAAAGGCTAGTGCAGAATAAGTCAGATCTCTGTCTGGGACTTGAATGCATATGAAGTTTTTAGGAGTAAAACAAAGCCAGAATACATGAATAGTGGGTGAGGTTCCTCCAAGCAAAACTGTCCCCAGTTCCAAAGACAAACTCCTGTCCCTCCGCTTTCCTTCTCAGACAGAGGACACTCTGACACCAAATTTCCAGGGAGTGCTTTTCATGAAAATTCCGGAGCAAAGGTCTAAGATAAGCTTTAGGAGGCAGGCGGTCTTATTCAGGAGAAGGATTCTGGGAAATGAAGAGGAGGCAGGGGCAGAGGAGGCTGGGAGACTGTCTCTGGTTTACTGAGAAGAGCGTTTGTCACAGAGTCATCTGTGGAACGCTGGAAGCCACTGGAGATCTATGAGGGATCTATGAGGTGGAAATTATTTTCAGAACATCAACTAGACACCATTTATTTCTCTTTTAACTATGTTGGCACTTTCAGACAAAGGCATCAAAAGGTAACTTCAGACCATTGTCTCTCAGGAAGACCTAAGGAAATGCTAGCAAATCAAATCTAACACATTATAACCAAATATGTTTTATCGCAGAATTCAAGTTTGGATGAATATATAGAAATAGATCTAATGTATCATATTAATAGAATCACGAAGAACACCCATAGTATCATCCCATGTAGAAAAGGCGTTTTAAGAATTCAACACCTCTGCCTGTCAGGACTGTGTCAGCCTTACTCTCCCCTGTCCCCACTCTGGGTGCCTCCATTCTCCTTGTCACCACCCCAGTGTAAGATGAGGGGGGTCTTGAAAAGGGGACTCCCCTTCATCACTTCTCCCCACCATTTTTCACCGTTCCACCATATATTTGAATTACAGCACACCTGCAATACAGAAAAATGCCGAAACTTGAGGAGACTTTTCTAGAGATAACACTGTGTGATCACACCCAGGTGAAAAGAGAGACTCTACCAGGCCCCAGCCAGAAGCCCCTGGACTCTCCCCACACAGCCGCCTCCCACCCAGGGCCCACTAAGCTGCCCCTTCCTTGCCCCCCCTTCTCTGGTCCCTCCCCCTCCTCTCTTCTTGGTCCCCTCCCCTAGAGCTCTTATTTCCTCTCTCTCCTCACTTCTCTCAGCGCCTCCCCTCTTCCTAGCCCATGGCCCCGGGGGTCTCTCCTCCTGCCCCTCATTGAGCAGGAGGAGAGTTTACAGTTGAGTCCCAGGGAGAGAAGCCTCATCCCTGGAATCAGCAGCAGGAACGTGTGACAAGGACTCTGGTCAAGGTCTCCTCCCGGGAGACTGAGGGCACCTGGTATATTTGTGGGGCCCGGCCTGGCCCTGGGAATCAGCTGCCGTGACCAGGAGACCTTGTCCTAGATCTAGGCTCCCTGAAGTCAAGGCCTCTGCATGCTGTTAGGAGAGTGGGTGCTGGCAGGTGCGGGTGTGTCGCCGGCTGAGGAGTAGCAGCCCCCACCGCAGGTGAGAGCAGCAAGTGCGGGGTTATTGGAGCAAGAGGAAAGAGCCCCTGACACAGGGGGCCCCAGGGAGGACACTCCAGCCTGTTCGAGACTACCCACTGTCAGCCTCCTGCTGTCCAGGGTGCCGGGCTCCGGGTTAGGAGCTAGGTGGTCGGGAAGGTCCGTGTGGTTGTTTTTCTGTTCCCTGATTATCCTGTTGCGGGATCTTACCCTAAGCAGTGGCGGCTCAGCACCATTTCGAAAACACTTTCTATTTCTCTGGGAGCAGTTTTGACCCTTATGTTCCTGTATTGTTTACAATCGCTGTCCCGAGTCTCAGCCGCCGCCCTCCCCCAGCCCTCCTGCTCGCAGGCCCTCTCATGTCAGTTTGTATTTTCGAAAACAATTCAGATCCGGAAGCTGACCTGGCGGGGGGCTCCTCCTGGTGTGCACAGTCCACACGGGGCCTCCCAGGCTATCAACAATGTTGTCTGACCTGGGACTTTTGACTTTGAAACAGTTTTTTTTGGCTTCAATTTCCATGCTTGCTATTAGTTTATTTAACTCATTTGTTTATTCCTTATTTAATCTTGATAAACTATATTGATTTAGAATGTGTCCATTTCTCCAGGTTATCAATTTTTTTGGCATATACTTGTTAATAGTGATCTCTTATAATCCTTTTTACTTCTGTGCTATCTGTGGTAATTTCTCCATTTCCATTCTGTTTATTAATGTTTTTTCACTTCTTTTTTTTTATCCTAGCTAGAGGCTTTTCCTATTTTCTTTACCTCTGGGAAAACTAACTTTTAGTTTCTTTGATTTTTGTCTAGTCTTTTTGATTTCTATTTAGTTTATGTCTGCTCTTATTTTTACTATTTCCTTCTTTCTGGTAACTTTGGGTCTTGTTTATTTCTTTTTTGAAGTTGTTTTAGATATTGCCTTCAAGTTTGATTTGGGGATTTTTCTGCTTATTAATGTGGGTCTGTATTGCAATTATCTTCCCTCTTCAAGCAGTTTTTGCTGCATCCTTTAGATTCTGGTAACTCATGTTCTCATTTTCATTAGTCTCTGATTTCTGTTTTAAGTTCGGCTTTTATCCAATAGCAACTAAGCAGCATGTTGCTTGGTCTCTGTGTATTCCAGTGAGTGTCAGGGGCTCAAGCTCCCTCCTGGGCTGTAGGCACTGGAGTTGTGGGGAGGGGACCACAGTGACCCCTCCTCTAGGTCAACTCCTCACCCCAAATATCTTGAATAGCCTAATGCAACCTCACCCTCTAGGCTAAGTCTGAGAACTTAACTCAGCACCGGACACACACTGGGCTTTCCGGAGCACAGCGCTATCCTGGGCTGCTTCGTTCTGGGGTTAAGATGCAGGTGTTTATATACTGGCTAGTGGATGTAGTTAGTTGTCTGTTTGACCGTGTGTGGGGCAGGTGGGAGGGTGTGTGTGGGTGTGTGGGACAGAAGGGGGGGTTAGGAGTTGCGTGATGGCAGTTGTTTAGAAAATCACAACCTGTCACTACAAGTAACAGACATCATAGAAGAGACAAGGGGTCCTATCGGGCTCTCCCCTCCGGTTTGGCTCCAGCTGTTCTATATTGGGAGCATCAGTTTCATCAGTAATCACTCTGCACCCTGCTCCTGTGGTTCTCCAACAGTGCACCCCCTGTCCTGGAGCCCAAATCTGTGGGCCCACCCCAAAGTCCCCAGTGCTGGATCTCCAAAGTCCCCAGCATGTTTAAGCCCCTGTGGGGGGGTCTCTGTTCAGCAGCCAGCCCCCTCCCCCTTATGATCTGTCCCCCCTGTATCACTGCACACACAGGTCAGGTAAAGATTTCCCCACCCTGGCCTGCTGGACATCTGCACCTGTCGGCTGCTGCAGATGTTGGTTTATCCCTCAGGGGATATGAACTTTGTTCTGCTGTGATTTAGTGTGAATACGTGAAGGTAAACCCGGATCTTCACTCTGCTGCCAGTTTGCCAGGCTCTTCTTGTCAACACATTCTGAGATAAGCTTGTGGTTTTTGTTTTTTATTATATTGGTTTGGTGTGTTACAGTTAATGAGTTGGATTTTTTTTTTTAAAGATTCATTTATTTATACATACAAGCTGGGGTATAGGCCAGAGGTGTGGGGCGGCAAGAGGGCTCACCAGAGACAGAGTGGGGAGCAGAACAGGCAGATCAGAAATACACTGCTGAGGGGAGCAGCGGGCAAGGCAGGAGAGGTCTGCCGCACCATGTGGGATTCTCCCTGGCCTGGTGTCGAACTTGTGTCGCAGCTGCCGACAGCTCCACAGCGCAGCACTCAACCTCTGCGCCACCGGGGAGGCCCCTATTGAGTTGGATGTTAAGTCAGGTTTGATTTACTGGAGTAAATTCTATGTAGTTATTCTGCATAATTCTTTGATGTGTGGCTGAATTTGATTTGCTTTATTTTATTTATTTATTTATTTGGTATTTCATGCACCTATATCCATAAGATATTTGGGCCTGCAGTGTTCTTTTCTCTTGATAACTTGTTCTGTTTTGGTGTCTGAAAATAATGGCGTGATTATTTTCAAAAAGATCTATATTTAATCTGCATTTTTAAAGACACTTTGTGAACATACAATGGGTTCTTAATATTATTCACATTAAATAAAAATATCTTTAAATTGGTTTTATCCCTTCACGTAGTAAATATTGAGAGCTATAACCTCCTAAAATTATACCGGGGTCCTCGCTAATTTGTAGAACTGTGCAGAGATCCTGAAACAAAAATGCTTGAAAATCGCTGACCCAGTCCCCGGCCAGGACTCAGGGAGACAGAGAGACAAAGATCTCTGTACAGGAGAGGAGGGGGCGGCAGAGTGCCAGGTTACTGCTGGGGATTCCCCACCTCCCCACAATTTCACTTCTTTCTCTCTCCAACTTGTCTCAGGCCCTCGTCTTGTTTACTAGTGACTCACCCAGTTCTCACTCCCCATTGCCTGGAGAAGCCAATCAGCATCGCGCTGCGGTTACAGTCTCCACCCACCGGCCACGACTCGAGTCTCCCCAGCCTGTAGAGCAGCGGTCATGACGTCCCCACCCGTCCTGCTGCTGCTCTCAGAGGCTCTGGCCCTGACGGAGACCTGGGCGGGTGAGTGCTCTGGAGGGAAAAGGCTCTTGAGGGAGGGAGGACTTAGGGGAACCCTGGGGAGTGGGTGTGGGTGAGGGTTGGGGTGGGGCAGAACCCTGGGAAAGGCACTGCGCCACAGCTGCTAGCCCTTTTGTTCCCCTTGGCCCCGCCTATCCAGACCCTTTTGTCCCGCCCAGCCTCCTGCCTCCTCTTGCCCCTCTGAGTCTCAACCCTTCTCATCCTGCTGCCCCATTTCAATCTCAGGAGCCCTCTTGCCCCTCCACCCCCATCATCTCCCTGGTGTTCAGGGCAGGGAGAGGGGCACCCCAGAACCCCCAAACCTGCCCGCTCTAAATAGGTTCTTCCATCCACTGCATCAAGACAAAACGAAATATGACCTTTATTGGAAAGAAACTTTAATATAGTTAGTGTGCAATGCAGAAAAGACAAAGAATACAGTTTACAAATCCAGTACCCAAAGTTACCCATCCCCTCCACTCAAATTGAATTGGCCCAAAGCAAGGCCCAAAAGCCTGCCACAAGTCTAAAAAACCTTTTGGCAGGGACCCATAGAAAAGGGTCAGAAAAAGCAAGACAAGTCTGGGGGAAAAAGAGCAAGATCAAAATCAAGGTCAAAGCTGCCATTGTCACCTCCCCAAGGGTCTCTCACCCACATCTGCTTCAACCAGTCCAGGCCAGTGCAGCTTCTTTACATGTCTCTCTGCTCCTTGTGCCTCTTCTGGCCTCCATCCTGCTTTCTC
>PVIJ01012184.1:47500-51020 GCA_004024925.1 Scalopus aquaticus | reverse complement strand
TTTTATTAAATATTTTTGCATCAGTATTCATTAGGGAGATTGGTCTGTAATTTTCTTTTTTTGTGTTGTCTTTGTCTGGTTTTGGTATCAGAGTAATATTTGCTTCATAGAATGTGTTTGGTAGTACTCCTTCCTTCTCGATTTTTTGAAAGAGTTTGTGTAATATAGGGACTATTTCGTTTTTGAATGTTTGGTAGAATTCATTTGTGAAACCATCTGGTCCTGGGCTTTTGTTTTTGGGGAGGTTTTTAATTACTGTTTCAATTTCACTACTTGTGATCAGTCTGTTTAGGTGTTCTATATCTTCTTTGTCTAGCTTTCTGTGATTGTATAGTTTTAGGAGTTTGACCATATCCTCTAGGTTGTTATACTTGTTTCCGTATAGCTGTTTATAGTAGTCTCTGATTTTTTTTTTTTTTTGCTGTCCGTTGTGATTTCTCCTTTTTCATTTATGATCCTATTTATTTGTGTTTTCTCTCGTTTTTTCTTTGTAATCCTGGCTAGTGGTCTGTCTATTTTGTTTATTTTTTCAAAGAACCAGCTTTTGGTTTCGTTAATCTTCTGGATTGTTTTTTTTTGTTGTTGTTGTTGTTTGTTTGTTTCCATTTCATTTAGTTCTGCTTTGATTTTTATTATTTCTTTCTTAAACTTTCTTTTGGGGTTTTTTTTTTTTGTTCATTTTCTAGTTCTTTTTTTTTCTTTTTTTTGTTCAAGCTGGGGTACAGGCCAGAGGTGGGGGGCGGCGAGAGTGTTCACCAAAGACAGAGAGGGGAGCAGAACAGGCAGATCAGAAATACACTGCCAAGGGTAGTAGCAGACCTGGCAGGAGAGGTCTGCCGCACCATGTGGGACTCTCCCCGCTGGGTGTTGAACCCGCGCCGCTGACAGCTCCAGAGCTCAGCGCTCAACCGCTGCGCCACCAGGGAGGCCCCATTTTCTAGTTCTTTGAGATGTGAGATTAAATTGTTTCTTTGGCTTGTTTCTTGTTTCTTGATATGAGCTTGTAATGCTATATATTTTCCTCTTATTACTGCTTTTGCTGTGTCCCAGACATTCTGGAAAGTTGTGTCCTCATTGTCATTCAGTTCCAGGTATTTTTTAATTTGTTCTTTGATCTCTTCATTGATCCATTGGTTTTCCAGTAATGTGGGTTTCAGTCTCCATGAGGTAAGGAGGTTTCTTTTTTCCTTTCTATGATTTATTTCCAGTTTGACTCCTTTATGATTGGAGAAGAAGGCTGGTACGATTTTGATCTTAGTGTATCTGTTGAGGTTTGTTTTGTGGCCTAATATGTGATCGATCCTGGAGTATGTTCCGTGTGCACTTGAGAAAAATTTGCATTCAGTTTTTTCGGGGTGAAGTGATCGATAGATATCTGTTAATCCCATGTTATCTAGATCCTTCTTTAGAGCTTTAATGTCCTTGGTTACTTTCTGTCTTCTTGATCTGTCTAATAGAGAAAGTGGGGTGTTGAGATCTCCTACTATGTATGTATTTTCTTCTGTTTTCAGGGATGATAATAATTGTCTGATATATTTTGGTGCTCCTTCATTTGGGGAGTATATGTTGATGATTGTTATATCCTCCTGTTTTATTGTCCCCTTTATCATGATGTAGTGGCCAGCTTTGTCTTTTTTTACCTTCTTAAGTTTGAAGTCTATTTTATCTGATATAAGTATAGCTGATCCTGCCTTCTTTCTTGGTCCATTTGCTTGTAGGATTGTTTTCCATCCTTTAACTATTAATCTCTGATTATCTTTTTCAATTAAATGTGTTTCTTGTAGACAGCGGAAGGTTGGGTTCTGTTTTTTGATCCATCTTGCTATGATGTGTCTTTTAATTGGTGTGTTTAGTCCATTTACATTTAGAGTTAATATTGATATACTGTCATCCATATTTTTTGTTTGTTTGCTTACTCTTTTGTGGTTCTACTTCTTACCTTATTCTGTGTTTCCTGGTCTTTCTTCTGTTGGTTTTGTCTTCATGACTTCTTCTAGTATTCTTTGGAGTGGGGGTTTAGTAGTGATGAATTTCTGTAGTTTCTGTTTGTCGGAAAAGGTCCATGTTTTTTTTTCATAGAGTAATGAGAGCTTTGCAGGGTAGAGTATTCTTGGTTGACATTTGTTGGCATGTAGTGTGTTATATATGTCCCTCCACTCTCTTCTTGCCTGTAGTGTTTCTTCAGAGAAATCTGATGTCAGCCTGATTGGCTTTCCTTTATAGGTTGTTTGTTTCTTTGCCCTCATCATTTTCAATATATTTTCCTTGTCTTGAATTCTCGATAGTTTTACTATCATATGTCTTGCCGTTTTTTTTCTTTCGTTGTAATAATATGGAGATCGTCTGGCTTCCTGTATGTCAATTTTTGTTTCCTTTTTCATGTTTGGGAAGTTCTCTTCAGTTATCTCCTTGAGAAGTGTCTCTGTTCCTTTGTCTCTCTCTTCTTCTGGGATTCCTATGATTCTGATGCTTCCTTTTTTCATGGTGTCAGATAGTTCTCGAAGCTTTTCCTCATTCTTTTTCCTTTGTTTTTCTCTTTCCTTTTCTGCCTTGATTCTGTTAGTATCATTATCTTCCAGAGTGCTTATTCTTCCCTGCATATCTTTTAATTCAGTTTTCTGGCTTTCCCTGGATTTCTTTAGCTCCTCTACTAATGTTTTTAAATCTTCCATTTCCTTCAATTTCTTCTTTATGGATTCGTTCTCGTTCTTCAGTTCTTTTAAATCTTCCAGTTCCTTCAATTTCGTCTTCATGGATTCATTCTCGTTCCTCAGTTCTTTGTTTATATCCCTCAGTTCTTTGTTCTTTTCGTTTAATTCTATCAATTTTTTTGTGATGGCTATTTTGAAGTCTTTATCTGTTAGGTGGATGTAATCTTCTATGTCCTTATTAATGGGTTCTGGAGAGGGATTTTCTTTTTGTGGTGTATTGTTTTGAGGGTCATTTGTGACTTTTTTCTTTCCCATTGTTGGTTTTCTGCTTTGCTCTGTTCGTAGTTTTCCACTGGTGCTGGCGGCCATGACTCCTGGTTTTACTTGCTCAGGCGTGTATGTGGTTCCCTAGTGTCTGAGTTGCCTTGGCTGTGACTAGATATCTTCTGGATTTTCTTATTTTTCTTTGTTGAATTTTTGTGTTTCTCGTGGCATGTCTCCAGTGTGTTTCCGGTTCCGAGTTTAATTAGGGAAGATGAAGGGGTGGTTTGTAGTAAAAGAGAAAGAAAAGAGAAAAGAGAGGGAGGGGAAAAGCGAAAAAAAAAAAAACAGGGAGAGGAAAGAAAAGAGAAATGGAGATGAAGAAAAGTAGGAATGAAGGACCAAGAGAAGAAGGTAGGTTAAAAGTTAAAAAAAAAAAGGGGGGGATAATAATAATAAAATAGTAAAAAATAAAAAAATAATAAAGAAAATAAAAGGGATAATAATAATAAAGTAGTAAAAAATAAAAAAATAATACAGAAAATAAAGTATTGGGGAGATGCGAAATTGGAGTTCTGTAGTCCTTTTGCTCTTAGGTTCTGGGGTTT
>PVIJ01012184.1:0-42500 GCA_004024925.1 Scalopus aquaticus | reverse complement strand
GTTTCTTAAGCTTCCCTATAGATGGTAGAAGGTGGGATTAGCATAACGCTAACAGATCTGACATCCCTGAATTCAGATTCTGTCTCAGTCACACAATATCTGTGTGACTTTATGCAACCTCACCTGAAAATAAGGGTAATAGTAGGACCCAACTCTTAAAATTCTCGTGCAAAGTAAAATGAAACAACATGCACATAGCAGGAGGAGGTCAAGGAGTCTCTTAGCCATTGAAGGCTATTTGTTTTCAATTACACAGATTGAGAACTTAATATAGTTTTCAATGAATTATTGGATACAAAGATGAAATGCAGTATGTCCAACTCAGTGTAGTTGACCAGACATGACTAGACAAATAACTTTTCTTGTGCTTTAACGTATTAAAAAAAAAACAAAAACCCAAGGAAAAATCTATAATGGCTAATGTAGTAAAATTGCTCATTTGACTATATTTTTAAATTATTTTCTTTAAAAACACCATCAGATCTCCAGGTATCAAAATAATCTTCAAAATACTTAGTTTACCTTGTTTGACCTTTTCAATCAGTTTGTTCAGCAAATATTTATTCAAAGCATTGAGTTAGCTGTTAATTTTAAATAAACTCACTAAAATATCAAGGTATTTATAAACACATTTTAAGAGCAAGTATTGCCCTCATTTTCTTGGGAAGAAATTTATTCCTACTTAATCTGATTTCACTTCTGCCAGGAACAGGAATCTGTCTATCTCCGGGAACAGTGATTAAACTTGCCCCTTTTCTCTGGTAGGAGTGGAAAGGTGAGCAGAATCTGTTCTCCAGTTGTTCTGCAAAGCATTTACAAAGTTCTTCCCTGTTGTGATACACTTAAGAGAATCAACATACCTTTGTACCTACTGTTTTCAAGGCATTATACCTTGAATTATAAAGAGATCATTTTTTTTTCTCAATCCAGGAGACACAGCTACCTGAGCTCTTATCCCTACCCCAAAACTGAGTGATTTAACCTGCTGCTGCATTTAAGTGTGTACATTTGACCTATTATTTTTCTTCCTTAAGTTATTATGAAATTAATTACGAATCATAGTCGAGAAGTTGAAGTTGATGACATGGAGTGACAATTAAAAGGCAGCTAATATAATAGGAATAATTAAATAATTGAACAATTTGCTTAAAGTCCTATCACAAGTAACCTCCTAAGGACTGGGACTAGTTAGTTCCTGGTACTCCCCAGACCAGCAAGAGATAGCTTAGATCAGTCTCCAATGCCTCCAAGTTTTATCGCCGAGACTCATGAACACTAGGACTGAAGATGTTAGGGAGTATAATAGACATTTCAGAATTTCTCCCAAGGCATACTGATTACTTGTCACCATATCGCTGTCTTGTACTTCCCCATACCGCCCCTACCCAGAACTTCCTTTATCCCTAAGAGTCTCTCAGACCTTCCTAACACACTTAAACACACTCATACACATGTACCCATGTAATAGCCTGCTGTTACAGACCTCACCAACTCACCTCTCACCAGGCCCTGGCATGCAGGCTACCAGGGGTTGCTGGACCAGTAACTTTCCCTGCGCCATAACTCAGTGAAAGGGCAGGATCAATGACAGGTTTACAGGAGAGCAGGGCTTTAAATAGCTGAGGTCAGTGTCTGTACCCTTCCCATTAATTATTAATACCTCTAGCAGCGCCCGCCAGTTAGACTATTGGCCAGCTTGTTCCCCACTCCAAGCTAGTTCTGATTTTTGACTTTATTTTCAAATACACCCCAAGAAATCCCAACTCCCAACAAATTGTCAGTGTAGCCCTCCTTATATGAAGGCTTGTTTATAGGCCACAATTCTCCCGACAGATTTACAAGTGTCTGTGGAGTTTTAAAAGACGATTGCTTAACACGCATTAAGTGAGACACATAGGACTGTGTAAATATTTTAGCTGGAATAGGGGATTTTTTTAAACGTCTGAGCCAAATATTGCATTAAATCTGAAGACAGTGGCAAACTGATTAGCAGTAGTTGCCAGCTACATGCTTTGCCAGTAGTTCCCATTGCCAAGATTAGATACTAGAAGCTATTCCAGTTTAGGTTGTGTGTTTTAAAATAACTTTCCATCCTTTTCTTTTTTTCTCTCCTTAAGTCTTCTCATTTTTTTTAAATTTCTTCTTAGTTTATTTAGACGTAAACACTTTCCAGAGTAGAAAATTACAGTTAATGTGACTAGTCAGTAAAGGCTGAAATGGGAACATGGGGCCCAGAGGTCAGGAAAGCTGTGGAAGGCTTGCAGCTGTCCGGATTGAGCAATGTGGAAACAGGTTGCTCTTTTGCTAATGGGCTTATGTATTTTAATGACCAGTCTCTTTGTAGCCAGCTGTTGTGCTGCTGGAAGGAGTGGTCCTAAGGATCAGTCTTGCTACCGCTTCCACTTACCTGCTTTCCTTGAATCAGAAAGTGGCAAGTCTGTTGTCCTCAAGATTTGTATGTGAGAGAATCCTTCAGTTTTAATAGAAACTGCCATACACAAAGCATTTTGGCTCCAGAGACATCTTACCCAACAGGTCTTTGTTTGCCTTTGCTCATTCCATCAACCAATTCTTCATTTTCACCAACTGATTTTCACTAAAGATTTTTTTTTAAGTAATACTCAATTGATTACCTAAAACTGTAGATCCTGTCTACTTTTCACAGGTGGCTCGAATCATAATAATGTGTCCAGATTATTATTTGGTATTGTTGATCTGCGAGTCTGAACATCTTAAAGTTATGTGTGTTTTAGAAAAATTCATATTTCAGTGATTTGAGCATTAGGTGTCAATTTGCCTGTAGACTTCCCACATCCCACCTAGAATTTGGCTCCCTCCTCTGGTATTGACCACAATGTAATTTACATACAAATTAAATAGGAGACATAAGGTCTTTCGGAAAAGTGTCTTTCAGAGATAGTCCTCTACCTTAATCTTATGCTGTGGTTAATCCCATATTAGTTTGTATCAGCTTTTGGGTGTGACCAGTTATCTTTGCATTTGAGTAAATTACCTCAATGGGTAGATGATCCTCTCACTGTGTGCCATTTTGAGCTGTATCAATTGAAATGCAAGGACAATAGTCCTACATCACCGTGACAGGCTTGGTTCTAGTTTATACGTAGCCAGCCACTCTGCCAAGTGGTACAGAAATCATGATTTCATTTTTAAAATCTCTCTTGGCCACCACTTACCAAGAACTCTACAAATGCTTTTCCTAATTTACCCAAAATTCTGCTTCTCCAGTCTATTCTAAAGAATCATCTTAACTTCAGAATAAGGTTTAATGGACACAGATGTTACTTAAAGTCTGCTGGGAAGGACTTTACTGTTCAACTGCAGGGGAATTAAGTGAATTAGGGCACATGATTTGATGGAATTTTATAGGACTGACATCCACAATGCTTGTGAATTTTGTGAAATAATAGGAGAAAGTGTACATGATGTTTCATAAAAGAATGAAATACAGAACTTTCTCTGTGAGATAACAGAACATAAAAAAATAACATGGAGGTAACCCCTATAAAATTATTTGGGAGGAAGTTGTGAAGTAGAGATTGAGATTCTGAAAAACTCAGTGCCAAAGTAATGAATGCTGTTTGTCATCTGTTCACGGAACCACAAATGATTTTTTTTTCTTTTCCATGGCTTTTTTAAAATGTGTGTTGTTGTCATAATAGTTTGTAGAAGTTAATTGCTATTCTCCTCCCCAAGTTGAGTTCCTTTGCCCTGAGATGCTCAAGAATTTGTTTGGAAATATCTCCCTCAGGCTTCCTCTTACACAGCCCACCTGAGATCAGAGCTTTGCTGGGCATTCCTTTTTCTTCCATTAACGCAGCCTCCCTCTCTGTGCTTGAAATTCCCAGTCCTTCCAACTAGTCTGAGAAATAAATTTATCCTAAAATATTAATGAATTCTTCTTTGGTGACGTTTTCTTTTTCAGTAAATGTATATGCATTTCTAATGGGATCATCTAGAATTAGCATTCTTAGTTCAAGGGAAGTTGCCTAGCAGTGCCAATTTTCACGGGTACCACAGGAAGAGATGTTTTTTATAAACGAGTAGATCACTTAACACCCTATAAATCAAATCATGTCCAAACCATCTATATTTAGGCCTAGTCATGGTTAGTGATTAATGAATATTTTTCATACTAATGTCTCGCAGACCAAAACTGCATCTATAACCACATAATCATCACAGTGGAAATTCTGACTCAGTTGTGATGTTTGATAGGAGGAACCTTTGAATCGTGCTGTGGACAATTCCGTGCAAAGGCTGTAGTCGGTGACCCAGCTTCACAAATCTTTCCAAAAGTCCTAAAGCATGTTGGCATGTCCTCACTTGGCCCTGTCACTTCTGCTTAAATCTTTTCATGGAGAATACTCATGATCATGGGACATTAAGGTGGACTTGATCTTGGGCAGCCTCCCTCTGTGAAGTGAATCAGCATCATGGGATTCCCCTGAGCTTAAACTTCCTGGTGAGTGTGTTTTTACACAACACTCCTCTGGGAAAACAGCACCCACTCTTGATCAGGGCTGCCTGAGAGAATATCTTCTTGGATGAAAGGGTTTTCGTCATCTTCCTATTCTTGTTCTAGCTTAATCTCTTGAACAAGTGGCTATGGGATCTGTCTCTGCAAACCTTAGCCCTCTCCATTTTTTGCTTCTGCCTTTCACCTGTCACTCCCTGGACCTGCTTTTGAGATAACCAGTGACTTCCATATTGCCAGGTCAGTGGGGCACTTCTCTGTCTTCTACTTGACCTTTCAACAGTATTGCACAGAACTGCCTGTTCTTTCGTTCTTACAATACTGGCTTCCCACAGATCATGTGATTCCACACACCTATTTTCGACTTTCCTGCTCTTTTTCCATCTTTTGCTGGTCTTCCCTCCACTGCTTCCATGCCCCAGGATTGCCCTGTAGCCCTTTCTTTTCTGACTGTAAACTTCCTCTGGCACTTCACCTACTTCCCTGGCTTTAAACGCCAACCTTATGCCAAAGACTTCTCTGCTGTGTATTTCTGCCCCATCCCTGGGGCCTGAACTGCAGACTTTATATATTACCTAGTGTCCAGTGGGTACCTCAAACTTACATGTGCACAGAAGAGTTGGAAACCACCCTGTCTTCTGTGATCTAAGAGCAATTTTTAACAAAACCCATGTTTGTAGAAAACATAATTATCCATGAGACTTGAAAGAAAGTGGATTGGATAGTTGGGTGGGGGTGGGGAAGCACTTATTTATGCTTCCAGGTGAGGCCACAGTTCCCAACTTGGTGAAAAACTCAGTCCCTTCTTTAGTATTCACAGCCCACACTCTCTCACAGCTAGCGCTGTACTAAAGCGGAAAGGAGGCCCCACAGGCCAGTCTTCTCTAGTTCAGTTGTTCCTCTCTCCTTCTACCCTTATTCCTCTGTATCTATCACTCCTCTGGAAAAAAAAAATCCAGGCTTTTCTTCCACTGTTATGAAAAACAACATCCTGTTTCCTTGAAGTCAGACTGTTAGATACCCACCCAACCCTTCATCTGGAGATGGTGGAGGAGAATTTATCAAAAACTTCTGTTTCCAATAATGATGATTCCCTTTCTAAGAATTATGAATCTCACTTTTGGGATTTTTATAAACACATGTATCTTATCTCTGAATGAACACCTGTGAATGAGAATGGCTTGGTATCCAGTCCATGTATGTTTTCTCCAGCTGCAACGTCCAGCTACATATATTATACATATAAAGAAATATATTTTCATGTCTCTGCATGTGTGTGTGTGTGTATGCGCACACTCACATGTATTAGAGCCACATTCTATCAAGGCATTAATATTTGTGCTGCATGTGAATAAGACACCACCCCTAATCCCCCACCACCACCAATTTGGTGGTTTGTTCATTTATTTAGCAAATAAATACTCAGTGTCCTCTATGGACTAGACATTATAGTAGCTGTTAGGAATATAATAGTAAGCAAAATATACTGTTTCTGCCTTGTGGAGGAGACAGTCAAATAATCTTGAAAATTATGCTATAACCTCAATAAAATCTAGAGGAAGAGTACAGTGTATTGAGAGTGTAATAGAGGAATCCTTAATATAGAGCAGAGGGTCAAAAAGAAATCACAATGAACTGGCCTTTCAGCCAAGATCAGAACAATGACATCGCTGACTAGGCCTTGGTTACTAGAGGTAGCGGCTGATGTCCCTGATAAAGGAACACCCTCATGGTGAGGAGGAACTAAGAGAGACCACTGTGACTAGAGCATGATGTGGCATGAGGAACAGTGAGACTGCAGGCAGAGCAGGCCCATGCAGGGCTTAGAAGGGCCAATATCTAAAGGAATGGAAGCCACTGGCAGGTTTAAGCGGGGGATTGGCATAATCAGATGTGTATTTTATAAAGGCCACTTTGACACCACATGGAGAATAAATAAAAAGAGGTCGGTACACAAATAGAATATTACTCAGCAATCAAAAAAGATATACTTATGTCATTTGCGGCAACATGGTTGAACCCGGAAGGGATTGGGTGAAATAAGTCAGAAGGAGAAAGATAAATACCGATGGTATTACTAATATGTAGACTATAAAGTAAACTAAGAGTAGGATAAAGACAAGCTGAAAAACCAATGCTTGAGAGTTGAGTACAGAACTGAAGCACCATTGTTGAGTTTGGGAGGAGGGCTAAGAACAAAGAGGGAAAGAAGCACAATGGACTGTGGTGGTGGACTATGGGTGACTTGGTGGTAGTTGCACTATGGTGGCAGTACCTGATGAGGGTATCCCAAAATTAATTTGTGATTAATTAATTTTAAGAAAGGAGATAAGAGTGGATGTGGAAAGATCAGCTGAGAAGGTACTACAGCAGGCTGGTGGGGAGCGATGGCTTCAAGAGCTCCTTTGGAGCTAAAAACCTAGACTAGACCTCAATTTTGGGGTCACTGTCTTAGGGAAGTTTATTGGCGTGTTTGCCTGGATGAAATTTTCTAGAGAAAAGCATAGCATGAGAAGTGAAGATGTAAAAAACTTTTCAATGGCTAAATATAAAAAGGATAAGGTTACAAAGCAGATAGAGCTGTCAGACGTGGGAGGAAAGTCAGGAATGGGGGACAGAGAATAAGGGGCAATTTCAAGAAAGAGGAATTGGACAGATTAGAATCCTGCTGGGCTGAATTTAAGGACACTGACAACAGAATGGCTTCATTTGTGACTTCAGAGTGTCTTTTCAGTGTTGTAATAGGGGCAAAATGAATTTTAAAATGTCTGGGAGTGGTGAGATTTAGAAAACCGAGTATGGGTAATGTTTTAAAGATGGCTTGACTATGGGATAAGTCTACTTATAACATAATGATTTGTGGTTTTTTAGACACATAAATATTAGGAATGTCAACAAATATCAAAGAGTTTCGAGTTGTTATTGCTTCATTGTTCTTGGGAACGTAAAGAATAAAGCCACGTAAGAGCTAGCAAGGCTTATCACTGAATATTTTAAATGGGTAAAGAGTATTTTGAATAACATTTACTCTTCAATATATAAAATGCTTTTTCATCTATATTTCATTTAGTCTTCATAAGGTTTTATAAATCACGAATCCAAGAGTTTGAGAGTTAATGACTTTTTCTGCCAGTAAAGAGTATGGCATGTAGTTAAGAGTAATTCAAAGAGGAATTTTTTTCTAATGCATTGATGATATATGTAGATGAATATATATAAATATATATGTGTGTTATAGATATACTCATATACATAGTTATATTCCACAATTAAGAATATACTCAAGGGCCTCCCTCGTGGCGCAGCGGTTGAGCGCTGCACTGCGAAGCTGTCAGCAGCGCGCGATGCGAGTTCGAAGCCCGGCCGGGGAGAGTCCCACATGGCGCGGCAGACCTCTCCTGCCTCGCCCACTGCTCCCCTCAGCAGTGTATTTCTGATCTGCCTGTTCTGCTCCCCACTCTGTCTCTGGTGAACCCTCTCGCCGCCCACGCCTCTGTACTGTACCCCAGCTTGTATGTATAAATCTTAAAAAAAAAAAAAGAATATACTCAAGCTCTTGTTTTAATGTTTTAAAAGTTAGCAAATCCCTTAAGCATCATGCTTGTATTTCTTTTGTCTTTTGTTTAATAAGCCTTTTGTTTTGATAATATTTATTGGCACCTTTTGACGAATAATGTATGTGGTCTCGACACACATTAGAGCAGAGGGTTAAAAAGAAATCGCAATGAACTGGCCTTTTAGCCAAGATCAGAACAATGACATCGCTAACTAGGCCTTGGTTACTAGAGGTAGCGGCTGATGTCCCTGGTAAAGGAACACCCTCATGGTGAGGAGGAACTAACATATTGTATATTCCAAACTCATTTTCCACTACTGACACATGGTTTACTTCTGTTATGGTTATAATGAAGACATAATTGCATCTAAGATTTGGAAAATCACCCTACCTTGCAGAAAAGACACTAATTAAGGCATTTAAAATTTTTTTTTTTATTTTTGCATAGAGGGACTGGGGTGTAGGCCAGAGGTAGGGGAGGAGGGTGGTAGAGAGGATTTACCAGAGACAGACTGGGGAGCAGAACAGGCTGTTTGACTGAAATACATTGCTGAGTGGAGCAGTAGGTGAGACAGGAGAGGTCTGCTGTACCATGTGTGGGTCAGTTTTCCTGGCCGGGGATCAAACTCATCCTGCGTGGCTGGCTGCTGACAGCTTGATAGCACTGAGACTTTAACCTCTATGCCACCAGAGAGACCCTGGTAAGACATTTTTAACTTACGTGCTCACATCCAGTTTATGGCTCAGTATCTCTAATTGGCTTTGTTTTTAATAATTTTGAGATTAATTTGCTCATTCAAAGTGTACAGTTCAATGACTTTTTATATATTCATAAAAATGAATCATGCCTACAACCAACTTTAAGAAACTTTCATTATTCCATAAAGAAGCCCCTTAGCCACCACCCCCTCAATGTCTCTATCCCTTCTACCCCCAGCCCTCGGCAACCATAGTCATATCTCTACGGTTTATTTATTCTGGACATTTCATCTATGTGAACCTTTGTAACTGACTTCTTTCAATGTGCATGAAGTTGGAATTAGCGTTAGAGACCCGGCATGTCTCAATACAGGTGATATCGTTTGACAATGCCTCTGTGTTAGTTGCCCTCAGGTAGCACTCTGACTCAGGTACGATAAGCAAGGTAAGTGTTTTATCTCCTAATACCCAGTTGTCCACTGAAGTTTTTTAACCACTTTGGACATAAATGTTTGCCTTTGGATGAATAGAATCACTAGGAGGAATAATTTAAACATAGTGATTACATCACTTGAATCCCCAAACCAAAGATAAAGAAAGAGACATCTTTGAGTGTATAAAATTGTCCACAAAAGAATCAATAAATAGTTGTCTGATCTAAGACCAAAAGTTTAGGCTTTGGGGGACCTTCTAGCAGTTCCCTTCCAAATCTAATCTATAGAGCCCTATTTGTCCATTTATTTGGACATATAGATCTATTTGTCCTTTTTTTGGACATCACTGTCCCACCATGCTAAGCCTTAAAATACCCCCTATTTAGCTTCAGAACTCAAGAACATGCAACAGACATTCTTTATTTCAAGCTTTCGTCATTTGTTTTTTATTTCTGTCAATTTGAAATTAATCCTTGTAATAAAAACAACATATACCAAAAATAGCCACGAAATAGGACAGTCTCACGTGTGCCAATCTTTAATAAGCAAATAAAAAAATTCCTCATATTTTCCTAATTGTATATATGATTTTCTCCTTCCACAGAAATCCCTGAAATGCAGCTAGCCAAAGGCTATTTTTATTTTATTATTTTAATTAGATTTAATATAATTTCCTATCCATTTGGTTCAAGCCAATGCCATGTGTAGGTTTGTTGTGTTAATATTGTGATGTTGACTTCTGAATTTATTTTTAAAATTTTTTCTTTGTAAAAATGTGATTGAGGGTAGAAAACTAAAAGCCATGCATGCACACGTGTGTGTGTATGTGTGTGTGTGTGTGTGTAACTTTAGGAAGGGCACTATGCTCTCTTGCTGTTACTAAAGGAAGACAATGAAGTTCAGTATGTTAATATGAAAGAAAGTAATTCACATCTGTTTGCATGCAGTTCAGATTGCTAGAAACAATCCTCATTATATGCCATAGCTGTTAAGAAATTTTTTTTGGTGACTCATTCATGACAGTGTTGGAGGGCTGAGGTTTTAGTCTTTTCTTATTTTGAACTGATATATCCCCCGTACCTAGTACAATCTGCGGTACACATAGTTGGCATGCCTTAGGTATTTGGTGAATTGATGTGTTTATTAAATGGATTCCTCTATGATAAGCTCCTTAACCCAGCATTCTATGTCCTTTATAATTTTAACCTGACTTGTACCACTCACTGAAACCCCACTGATATAATACAAAAATTTGCGTTGGTCAGACAATTCTATATGATGGCACAATAATCTTCTGTGATGATCCTTTGAACATGGAGTTTGTGGAAATGAGAGATCACCTAAAAAGAAGAGGTAGAACTGGCACATGACCATTGAATGAATGGGGTAGGAATGAGGTAAGCAGAGAAGAGAAAATTCCAGATCAGAAGATCAGAGCCTAAATAATTCTCTCTTTTTCTCTAAATAAATATTCTAACTTTACTAAATCTGTACATCCTTCAACTCTTAAGGGAGACATGCTCCATATTTTCCTTTAAAAAGGCCATGTAAAAAAATGCCTTGCATATTTGATCTGTTAAAGCAATTAAGCATGCATAAGACTTTGATTAATAATATCTGGACATGGCCTCTATATCCTTCTAACCTACCCATGATTTTTAAGTGGCTATATAAACTTTACTCCTTGTTCCTAGGTCTCAAAAACAAAACAAACAAACAAACAAAAAACAGACAAAAACCTATGACTTTAACAGTCTAACATATTGAAGGTTATGTGTTTCCCTGCACTGAAATACTTCACAAGTGCTTAATCCTTAAGTGAGAATACACTAGATTTAGTATCTATTCTTCTATGTTGATTTAATATTGATCTCTCTGTCACCATGATCATTTGTAAGTAAATAACTTCAGAAATTAAATTTCTTAATTCTGCCAAAAATGTAATAGAAAAAGAAAAGAGAGAAAGGAAATCTGGGGGTGACTGGCTTTCAGTCATGGAAACCCCTGGCACGTCTACATATGCGGCAACCTTGGTGGTCTAGCAATATTGTATTCACATCTACTGGCTGGACAATAAGTGGCATCTCTGGATTTGTCAGTGACCTCTCTCTTTTATGCCCTGCCAGTCTCCAGTGCCATCATTAATTAGTCTTCAGGACTCCCATTTGTCTGCTTGAAAACTTCTCAGATAAGTCAAGTAATAAGTTGGAGCAAGCACGCTGCCCGAGCACCGGAACACACAACTGTGTGAGCCAGTGGAAGGGCAGCCTCTGCTTTGATCATGTGGAAAAGTCTAATTCTAGCAGGCCACATGGGAGGTTGGGCCCTTTGGGGTGCAGGGAGGATCTCTGAGCACAGCAGGGAGCCAGATTCAGTTTCTAATTTCAAAATCATGAGGCTCAGAGCTCATTTTCCTTCGTCATTCCGTAGGAGTTCCTTCCATGAATTCTCACAATGGGTGGTAGAACTTGAGCGAGGGAATGAAAATCATTATCCCTATGTTCTAAACAGGAGATTCTCACTGGGGCGTATTTCCCTCAATACAGTGCACAGTATTTGTAGCCAATAATCCCCAGCCACGACTCTCCTGCTGATCTGGCTGTGACATGTTTCCTCACCAATTTTACTAAATCATAAAAATAACAAGTAATTTTTATAAAGCCACTTGCTAATGCCAGGCTTTGTGCAAGCCACTTTCATGCATTATCTAACTTAATTTTCGTATCCTGTCTATGAGGGGTGGTCCCCATTTTGCAGATGAGTGAAACAAGCTACAGCCCACCTGAGCCCAGTTGTAGGTCTTGCTCCAAGCCAAACCCTTTACCGCCACACTATATGGTCTCATAAAACCTGAGAATTTTGATGGGCACCCCATGGGTTCTGTCACCACTGGCAAGACAAAAGGAAAGCCACAATCACCACCCCATTCAATTCAGGGAAATGTGAAAGTTTTGCTTTTGTAATTGTAAAAACAAGCTCTGCCTTCAGTTTTGCTTCGGCTAGGGAAAACTATCCATGAAAGAGTTATTGTCAAGACTTCCACTATGTCCTCTTACCCAAATGCAGGCATGCTCATTGTGTACTGTCTGTGTTCATGAAAAGTAGTTCTGTATGAAAGAATTGTTGGCATATGGATATTAGCAGCCTGGATAACAAATGTTAAGGACTCTCCCAATTTATATTGTGAGAAGCTTTAGCTTTCCTTTCAATATTGCTACCTGCATTCTAAGGATCTTAGTTGGATAGCATCAGAAAAGTTACATGGCCATGAACACTTATTGAAAAATGCCTGTTCTCCAAAGCAAGCATTTTTAAAAGTATTTCTCACCAACCACCTGCTACTAGGCCTGCCTTCAATGCTACCTGGTCAGAAGGATAATCTTTGCTATTTTGCTTGGGCTTTGTGGAATGTAGTGGTGGATATTTTAGAGGGTCTTTGAAATACACTTAGCCCTTTCAAGTCTGGTACAATCACAGTGTTTGAGGAGTGAAGAGACTGGGCCCCTTGGTCTGCCTTCTCCCAGAAAGGAAGAAATAAGGGAAGAGATGAAATCACACTGCACCCCTGCAAAGCCCATCTGGGTCAACATTGCTAATTTTATTCAAACTTCCTCCACCTAAGAGTCTAGTTGAGGTGTGGAAATCAGATTTTGTGGCCAGGCATGCATGGAGCTCTTTGGAAAACTTTGAGGTCAAGAAAAAGTAACCTGCATGATGACTTTATAGGGGTTAATATAAATATACCAATAAATATAAATAACAGTCTTAAAAGATTATATGGAAGAGACTAGAGATATCTAAAGGATCTAGTTGGATTGGTGGTGGTGACATCTCAAACATTTTAGGATGAAAAGAACTTTTTCAAATGCCGTGAAGCATATCTGGGGGATAAGAGCAAAATGAATAAAGAACCATATGAATGAAGACATGGAACTGGGAGTGTTGGTTGATATAACTTGGAAACATTACATAATTCTGGTTTGCTTGACCAAATGTATGTGGAAAATAGAGTAGAAACAGAGAATGACACCTTAATGGAAGCACCTTAAATCTCATTCCTGGGAGTTTGAATTTAGTTAAATTAGCAATGAGAACCCATTGATAGTTTTATCTTCTTTTCCCCTTGTTTTCAGTAGATGATCTTGCATTAATCCAGAGAGACCAGAGAAAGCTTAACAAATCTCAAAGTTAACTCTTGATCTCTTGAAGGAAAATCATAAAATTTGAAATAAGACCAAAAGTTATTTCCCAACTGTGTAAATGACACTTCCAGACACGTGTTGCTCATCCTTTAGTCCTGTATTGATTGCATCTACCTCCCAAATACATTATAGCTCTAAATACTTGCTCTTCTCCTTGTCTCTGGTACCTCTCCAGCCCAAGAAACCACTATTTTTAGAAGAGAATAATGGTAAAAATAGGTGCCTACTATTTTAGTGCAGGTCCATCCACTGGTAAGAGAAGTAAGAAGAAATCCAATGATAGATAAATCATAATATAATTATTATAGAGAGAATGAGCTGACAAAGAGGTAAAAATGTGGGGAAAAAAGAGTGTTTTGAAATAATGGTCTGACTGGTTGGTTGTAAGGAATTTATTTCCCATTTGTTCCAGAAAGGATTTATATATTTTTTTTTCATTAAGGTGGGTCATTAAGGAGAAAATATTCACACATTACAAGGGATTGACAAGGGATTAATATCTAAGATATACAAAAACTCATTTGATTTAGCAATGAAAAAACAAATAACCCAATTAATGGGCAGCAAATCTGGACAATTCACCAAAGACCATATCCAAATAGCCAATAGATATATGGAAAAATGTTCATCATCACTTAATGAAAGAGATGCAGGTTGGAAGGACAATGTGATCACATCTCACACCTGTAAGAATGGCACATATTAAAAAGACCCCCAACAATTGCTGGAGAGGATGTGAAAAAAGAGGAACCCTATTACCCTCTTGATAAGCACGTAAATATGGATGCAGCCATTTTAGAAAAGCAGTCTGGATTTACCTTAACAAATTAAAAATGGAAATACTGAATTACCTAGCAATTCTACTCTTGGAATCCTATGCAAAGACCATGAAATCATCAACTCAAAAAAGTATATCCTCTACAGTGGTTATTGCAGCATTATTTATAATGCTAGGACCTGGAAATAACCCAAGTGTCCACTGAAAGAGGATTGGATCAAGAGTATGTGGTACATCCACACAGTGGATTATTATTCAGGCAGATGGAAATATGAAATGTTTGTTGTCATTTATAGCAGAATGTAAGGAGTTCAGGGGAATTAAGTATAGCAAAGCAAGTCAAAATGACAAAGACAAATACTGGATATTTATGTAGCAGATGCTTCAACAAAGCAAGATACTTATAAAAACTGGAGCAGACTGGCAAATGAAGTCAGGCTTCTGAGGTGATGGGGGAGGGGGAAGGAAAAACCATCAAAGGGGTATGAGGGATGGTACAAGAGGTATAAAGTGGTGGCAAGAAAAATTCAGGAACAAACAAATTGTCTCCCCTGGAGCAACAAGAAAAAGTCCTTTTTTTTTTTTCCATTTCAGTCGGTAGGGTTTCCCAGATGGCCTTGGAATGGTTATCAGAATGGCTAATCAGGGCCTCCCTGGTGGCGCAGCGGTTAAGCGCTGCACTGTGGAGTTGTCGGCAGCAGCGACGCAAGTTCGATGTCCAGCCAGGGAGACACCCACATGGTGTGGCAAACCTCTCGTGCCTCACCCGCTGCTCCCCTCAGCAGTGTATTTCCGTCAATCTACCTGTGCTGCTCCCCACTCTGTCTCTGGTGAATCCTCGCGCCACCCCACACCTCTGGCCTGTACCCCAGCTTGTATGCATAAATAAATAAAATCGTTTAAAAAAATAATAATCACAGATATTCAAAAGAAACTATAAAAACTTTTAGAAAGTAGCAATGTCAATAGAGCTTAGACATTGCTGCCTTGTAATCAGCCTTGTCATCTCAGGCAGTAATCTCTGTAGATACTTTTGAGAAAGTAGCTGATTCTGAACTTAACTCAGAAAATGACAGTTTCCCTCAAATTATGTTTTCATTGTCAACATGATCTTAAAGTCTCCCAGAGCTGACTAGGATTTTGGCAATCTGGCAAGAGAAAAGCCTCAGGTAACCAATTGCAGGGGACACTCGAGTGGCCTCTTTTGCTTCAATATTAACATTTGTTGCTTTGCCTATATAGTAAACATTCTGGGATGCTAGTTTTGAAAGCATCAAATCATTGCATACAGATTCTGCTATGCATGGGCCTCCCTGGTGGCTCAGGGGTTAAAGTCTCAGCACTATCTAGCTGTTACCAGCCACTGTGGCTTGAGTTCGATCCCCAGCCAGGAAGCTAACCCACATGGCGCAGCAGACCTCTCTTGTCTCACCCGCTGCTCCCCTCAGCAGTGTATTTCAGTCAATCTGCCTGTTCTGCTCCCCACTCTGTCTCTGGTGAATCCTCTCATCCACCCACACCTCTGGCCTACAGCCCAGTTCTTGTAAACATAACTAAATAAAAATAAATCTTTAAAAAAATTTTTCCTATGTAAATAAAGGCCCCCATTTCTAACTGCCTTCTTACAAAAGTTCTTATCTTTGTGCTTCCATAAATTCCTACAAGACCTGGAGGGTTTTTTATTTTTAAGATTTATTTATGCATACAAGCTGGGCCAGAGACATGGGGCAGCGATAGGGTTCACCAGAGACAGAGTGGGGAGCAGAACAGGCAGATCGATGGAAATACACTGCTGAGGGGAGCAGTGGGCGAGGCAGGAGAGGTCTGCTGCGCCATGTGGGAATCTCTCCAGCTGGGTGTTGAACTTGCGTCGCCGCTGCCGACAGCTCCACAGCATAATACTTAACTGCTGTGCCACCAGGGAGGTCCTTGATTTGTTTTTTTGACCAGGTAGTGTGATATCTTTATAGTGAAAATTCAATATTTTTTATCAATAATACTTTAATATATACTCTTGAACGATGGTATGCCAGTAATTTCCAACCATGGTCAACAAATAAAAGTGATCATGAGTCAACTCTAGCTTTGTGAAAGCCAAGCCTTGTTTCTGCAGTGCATTTCTGTCCCTGACGCAGACAGAAACCTTGGGAAAATGGCTTCTGCCTTGATGAACTGCCTTGTGTAATGGCAAACCATGGGTTGTTGTGGTTTCCGTATGGCCAAAACAGGACTATCTAATTTGAAGGGACTTGTTTATCAGAAAAGCAATCTAACATAAATTCAGGGTAATCTACCCAAAGTAAAGCACATATAAAATGCTCTCACGTGTGTTTGTAGGATATTAATAGAAAGGGTAGGTGAATGGGAAGTGTGAAGAGCAAAGAGGTTCTTCCTAGCCTGGGAATAGTTCTCATGTTTTGATATGGGTGTCACCTCGAAGAATCACCAGTTGGGTGGTTCCCTGAACTTTGGATACCCTGGAATTCCTGTAAAACTCTACATTGAAAATAGGGATCTGAAGAGGTTCCGCACCCTCAACTCCCTAGGACTAGCCCATCAGTAGTGTTGCCTCTTTATTCTCAAGAGGCTGAAAGAAGAGTAGTTTGCCTGTCTCCAGTGAGAGGTTTTGCTATGTCTCTAAAAGGAATGTTGACAGCGATACAATCCCTGTCCCTGAAGAAAGGTGTCGTGAGCTATTAGGGTTTGCATTGTTTCTGTTTTCCCTTTTCCCCTGGAATTTGGATAAACAGTGATTGATCAGGATTTTAGAAATTTGGTACCCTAGTATACAGCACAGGGCAAAGCTCAGCAGATGTGAGTTCTTGATGATGTCTAATTCCCAACTTCTCTTCACAGCAACTGAGAAACAGATGGCTGTGGTATGCAAGGAGTCACCAAAGCAGTATCTCCAGCCTTTCAAGGACAAACTAGAAGAGTTCTTCCAGAAAGGTAGGAAGCTGTGTCATACACCATCCTCTGAAACAGCCTTCGTCGCACAGATTGTTTCTGAGGCTCCTCCCGGTGAATCCCGCTAACCCCCTGCCTCTCCAGCGATTCCGTCAGTCTGTCTCCCCAGGGTTACATTCTCAATGTAGATGGAGTTAACCTATAACTTTACATCACCTTTAAATCCATTTTAACATTTGAAGTCCTTTAGCCTTACTCCTGCCTTGTAAACTTTTTGAGGGAAGACTTTTTGTCTCTTCCTGGAGCCACAGAAGATCCACAGTACACGCTCCCCAATAAATAGGGTACATGCAAAACTTATGCCTCCAGGTATTTCAGATCTGAAGGTCAGCCTGGATGGGTGGATGGTGATTATCTTCCTGGTTTTATGAATGCAGCAAGTGCGGCCCTTGTTTTGCATTTGTATTCCTTTTCAGAGATGAAAATTAGCCCTGGATGAATGTCACAACCCCACTTCTTGGTCCCCATCAGCCCTTGGGGGTTAGTAGCTGGAAGTGTGATAGTCATGAAACATGGTGCTTTTTTTGAACTCTTATCACATTATGTTCCTTCCTCCATGATTTTGACAGGACTAGGTGACTTATGTTGAGCACTATTAATGTACTTGGATATTTAGTACCTTTTGGGTATTTTCTATTCTGATTTTTCAAACTCAGCTTAGGATGTGAAAAAAAAAAAAAAACAAATGGAGCCACAACTGTCCCATTCTAAAATAAGTAAGTCCAGGGAGGTAATGCACAGCATGGTGACTATAGTTAAGAATTCTGTATGATGTGTTTGAAAGTTAAAAAAGTAAATCTTCAAAGCTCTCATCACAAGAAAAAGAAATCTGAAACGCTGCTTGGGGATGGATATTAAAAAGACTTATGGGGCATTTCATGTCACAAAATACTCATGTAGCGAATCATTCTTGTTCTCCTGAAACTAATATAATGTTATATGTCAGTTCTATCACAATAGAGAAAAAGTCAGCATGGGGTGATTAGGAGTTTTTGTCTTTGCTAGAAAGCTGGAGGAAATACGTGTCAGAATCTTTGGAGATATATCAACATGCTGTTTCTATTTATTAATAAGGCTTATGATGCCATACCATCCGCAAAGACCATGGGGAAAATCCTTAAAGTCTGGCCAAACCACCTTGGGAATTGGCAGGGACATTCTCCGGCCCTGAGTCAGAGGAGCTGCATTCCAGCTGCTCCCTCAGTGCTAGACAGCCGTCCTCCTCCCCAGTGAGGCTTGTTTTTGTTGAAGCAGAAGACAGAGTTGTCCTTTGGCCGCTGCTGAGCCTCAGACATCGTGGAAGTCACACAATCAGGCAAAGTACCACTTTGCGAGCAAACAGTGATACCCACTGAAATTAGGTGGTTTATATGTGAATTAATCCAGGGAGATGCCTTGCTTTGTGATTCTGCAATGGAACAATAACCTAAATCTTCTGGAGGAAAGCAGGAAATAGTTCCCTTTGCTGAACCCCCAGTTAATAACTTAGGTATCGGACCCATGTAGAATTAATTTGAAGTGAGGTTCATGTGGACTTGGACCATTGTTTTGAATTGCTATTATTCAATATCAGTGAGTATATCTGGGTGTTGTCTGTCTGGATACTATAATATAATGGCCATTAATTCTTTCTAGCTTATACTTTAAGTGTTTTAAGAGAAAAGATAAATATAAGTAGACTTTGAAAAGCCTCTTTAGTGCCTTAGGAAAGGAATTTGCATACCACCATCTAGGGTTATGTGTTAATTTCTATACAAGGTTTCTCAAGAAACTTCCAGTGTATTCTGAGAGAGGGAATTGAGTTCAGTCAAGCTGAATCTCAATCAGGCGAGTAAGGGTGTGGCCAGTAAGAAGCTGTTCTAAGGAATCCCCAGCTCAGGGGTTCTCAACCCTGGCTGCACATCAGAGTCACCCTGGGGGAAATGTTACAAGATGTTGACATCCAAACATACTCCAGTCCTACCCATGGCACGTCTGTGGATGAGCTCTGGCATTAGCTTTTTTATTTTTACTCATGCGATTCCAATGCGCAGTCCAGGTTGAGAACCCACATTATTGACCTTAGTTCACCTTCTAATATGTATTCATCGATCTAGATTCAAAACCTGCTGAGTGTTAGACTCTGGGAATACCAAGATAAATCGTATACTCCTTCTCCCTCCTTCAAGGGCTGTCTTATTGAATAAAGAGCTATCTCTGAATCAAGGTGCCGGCTCCTTCAACCAACATAGTGAAGGAAATGTGGAAAGCCCATGAGAAATAACTTCAAGTCATGGTTAAAAGAAAATCAGCCAGGGCCTTCCCGGTGGCGCAGCGGTTAAGCGCTGCTCTGTGGAGCTGTCGGCAGCGGCGACGCGAGTTCGACGCCCGGCCGGGGAGAATCCCACATGGCGCGGCAGACCTCTCCTGCCTCGCCCGCTGCTCCCTTCAGCAGTGTATTTCTGATCTGCCTGTTCTGCTCCCTTCTCTGGCTCTGGTGAACCCTCTCGCCGCCCCACGCCTCTGGCCTGTACCCCAGCTTGTATGTAAAAATAAAAAAAAAAAAAAGAAAAGAAAATCAGCCAGATCAAGGCACAAAAAGGGACTATAGCTCAGGGGTAGAGCATTTGGTGCAAAACAAAGCAAAAAAAGAATTTGAAGGACCATTATCATTCCATCAGAATTTGAAAATATACAAATAAATCCTAATCAGCCCCATATTGTGTGGTGAAGAGTAACCATTGAAAGAGCCTGCTACTGTTGTCTTATTACTTAACTGAGTTGGCCAAAGCAGTCTAGTCTTATACTGTCTATGGTGGCAGGTCTTAGCCGCTCTTGGCTATTGAGTGACTGAAATGTGCCTCATCCAGATAGATACCTGATATAAGGGTATAAAACACACACCGGATTTTGAAGACTTAGTGTCCCAAAACGTGTAAAATATTTCATTTTGGGTTTTTTTTAACATGAGAAGATAAGATTTTTAATACAGTTAAGTAATAGGTAGACATAGCATATATTAATATTAATTTACCTTTTTTCATTTTTAAGCATGGGTACTACAAAGTAATTTTAAATGACATATGTGGCATTATATTTCTGTTGAGCAATAATGTAGAAATCTGGGCTTACACATCTCATTCCTTCACTCTCCTTTCCATTGTTCTGCCATCTCAGCTTAGATCATGAATTTCTGGAAAGCAGTTTCACAAGCCCCTCGGCACTTTGCTCTGGGACTGACTGTTACTTGGCTTTCAGGCAGGAGGGCTCAGGAGCAAGGACAAGGCAGCAAGCTACTTGTGGGTACGAGGCCGGACTTTCCCAAATTGCAGTATATACAAATGGATTATCTCTTGGCTACTTCAGAGTTCCAATTGCTAGTCTCTTCTTTATGTAACTGTTTCACTGATTCATAGGAAATGTAGGATTTTCTGTTTACTGTAAATATGCATTATCCAACCTGGAAAATCAAATTGTTTTTATGATAATTATCATATACTTTAAATATAGTGTATGCCATTTGTTATGAGAAACACCATCATTACAAGTACTAACTAGAAATAAAAATTGCTGTCAATTTAACCATGACATGTTTTAATATACCCCAGTATAATAAATACTAAAAATATGAAAATGCTCCCATTTTGAAGTTGATGTTATATAGTATTGTAATCAGGCATATAGGACCAGGAAGAGGGATCCCTAGCACTTCCGGGTAAGTCAGGGAAGACCTTCAGCAAAGGCGGGTTTTTTTTTTCCAGACTTAAGAAAAACAAAGATGATGATGACAGTGACAATAAGGACAATGATAGTTAGCATTTATGAGTGCTTTTACGTGCCAAACACTCCAGGGGCCCATCATCTTTCTTACTGAATCCTCCTGACAACCCTCTGAAATAAGCAGGAGAGATTTGGTATGACCAGATCACCGGGCATTTGAGAAGAATCACAATATGACTTGCTAATGACTTTCTAAAGAAGCTGAACTTTGTCTTGCAGGCAACAGAAAGCCTTTGAAAAATAGTATAGTAATATACATCTGATGAGGTGTGAACCTATACCTCTGAATCATGTACAGTGTTGAAACAAATGTTACCTTAATAAAAATACAAAAACTTTTCAAAAACATCCATACGTAGTATGGATAAGTGTGACATGGATTTTATTTTATTTTATTTTATTTTGCATAGAAGAACTAAGGTGTAGGCCAGAGGTGCAGGGGGTGAGGGGATTCACCAGAGACAGAGTGGAGAGCAGAACAGGCAGATCGACTGCAATACACTGCTGAGGGGAGCAGCAGGCGAGGCAGGAGAGGTCTGCTGCACCATGTGGGTTAGCTCCCTGGCCAGGGATTGAACACATGGTGTGGTGGTGATAGCACTGAGACTTAACCCCTAGGCCACCAGAGTAGCTGGATTTGTTTTATTTTGGTTGTGGATCGTTTGCTTTTTTGTGTGGTTAGGAAATACATTATAACTAATACCACATAAAGAAGAGTTGGAATATTAAAAGACTGGAAGCCATGCTCTCAAGCTATTCACTAGTAGTTCAGGCAAATGATAGTAAGAAATTTTCCAGAAGCAATCACAGTAAAAATTAAGAAAGACAGGGATAGATTCATAAAGCTTTTAGGAGTTACAGGACTGTTAAACCCCATTGGACATACAAAAAAGAAAAAGGAAAAAGGGTAACACTCCTTTCTCTTGAGGAGAAAAGGATAACATTCCTTTTACTTCCTTGAATAACTGCCTGGATAGTGATGAGAAGGACAAGATTTGGGTTGGAAAACAGTAGGGTAAACTTTGGACACATTGACATAAATAGGAACGACATAGGTAGAGATGTGGAGGCTCTTGGGAGAATGCTGAGTGAGGCTTTACAAGGAATGGTTTATCACAGGTATGAAGGAGGCAACCCAAAGAAAGGGTGCGGAATGAACAGTCCTGCAGTAGCAGCATATCTGAGCACAGGGTGTTCTATAATAATCATAATTAAGAAAAGATACTATACTTCAATGCTTCTATTGTAATTACGTATTAGGTAGGAAAGCCAGTTTCCTACTTGGGTTCTTATCACTCATGAATTCTTAAGCAATTGTGTTCTTTATGACAGAGAAATCACATGCATCGTGACTCAGGTGATTCATGGTTAGGCTCCTTTCTACATAAGCTGCAATTCAGTTCTTCCAACCATCGTGACGATTTAATATTTCTTTTGCAAATCATATCCTGTTGCCACACTCCAGTGAATATGATGTGTTTGTCCTGAAGTTTTATCATCCTTCCCTTCTCACAATGCCCTTTCATAGTATTTTTTCACAAAACCGTGGTACTTATTCTTAACTAATTTCATTTCCTGCGCAGTATTGAAAGTAATTTTAATGGCTCCACTTTTCAGAGTTGCGATCTCCACAGTATCTAAGCCTTTTTCTTTACCTGGTTTTCCTTTTGCACAGTAGGTTCTCGTTGATTCCAATTTACAGCTCAGTTCAGAGTAACCTTGTTGCAGGCATTACTTGAGCTCATGTTTTCCCACCCTCAGATCAAACATGGTCATAATGATACGGCTTTCAAAACTGTGATGCTCACATTAAAAGTCCTCATAAACATGGCAGGGATCCTGTAATTGAAAGAAGGTGCAGGGCAACTGATTAGATCCCAGGTATGGATCTTGTAGGTGGTCTTTTCATGTTGTTAAATTGGTCATTTGTATTTATTGCTTTGGCAGGGAGGGTTGGAACCTAAACTGGCGCTAATACCAGCCCTCTCCCACACTTGGCCTTATCTCATTCTTCATTAATTTTATTTGGCATGAACAGAACCAAATCAAAATGAATCTGAACGAGTCTTAGTTTATCAAACTATCCTCTAAATTTCTTTGGCCAGTGAGATTGGAAATATCCTTAATGTTGAGAAGCCATTTTCTAGTAAAAAGTAAATAGATAAATTTACAAAATGGAAAAAAAAGGTAAAATAATAATTCATTTCACACAATTATCTAAATAATTGACTATTTCATGGCAACTGGGACTCTGTCTTCAGTCCTGTTCACTTTCTTGTGTCAACATAATGTAAGTTCAGCCTGGCCTGTGTTAGGTATTAATGACTGTTTGTTGAATTAATGCACAAACAACCTGAATCTTGTAGGTGTCTGGAGACTACGTCCCCCTTCCAGGGGTTTCCCATTTAAATTCTTTCAGGGTGGGGAAATCATGCCAGAATCTGAATCTGATTAAATGCATTTTTGGCCTATAAAACTTTGTGGTCATCAAGAAGTCCTGGTTATTAAAATGTCTTTCTATGTTGCAGAGATGTATATGTAATTCATTCTTAATAAATATTTACTTCAGGTTAGATTGGCAAGGGCCATAACTGACGCTCTAAACCTTAGGATAAGAGCAGGTCGTTAAGTGATCTCTTCATTGCGACCCCAGAATACAGAACGAAAACCACCTGAGTCACGATATTCAAGCATTAAGGTTAAAGATCAGGAAGAGACAAAGATCCAAGTAATATGACCTGTGTGTAGAAATAATTCTTAAATTTTAAAATCTTTTTGGATCTTATGAAAGAAAGAAAGATCTATAGCTGGGAATGCACATTCTGCATGGGTCAAAATGGGTTCTCAGGTAACTTACTGCTACCCCAAAAGTACCAGCGGGAATGGCTCCTCATTACATCAGCCGACCAAGAATTTAGATAACCTGTTGTCATTTCTGGGTCTCTGAAATAACAGAGCAGCAGTAGTACTTGAAGGGTGAGAATTTTTAATGTGGACTCTTCTTACCTGAGAGGGTCAGACTGAATCTTTTTTTTTTCCCCCAGAAATTTCTACAGAGAAGCAAATATCCCCCCCCAAGTCATTTTCTCTCTCAGTCTCCCCCTTACCTCTTCCTCCCTCCCCCTGCTTCTGCTTTCCTCTCTCTCTTCTCCCCCTCATCCACTCCTCCTTTTATATCTGTTATTCTTTTTTTTTTCTTTTGGGCCAAACATACAATAAGTTGTCTGATTTTCCTTTTTCTCTCATGTAAAGCTTCGCAAAATGAAGAAAAATGTCTAAATTCTTTTCATGTGTGTATAATACTTATTTAAACACCTAAAAATATTATACCTTCCCCAAAAGAAAGAAAACTATAGACCAAAATTCTAAATAAAATAGCACATTTCATATGCAAATGGTTTGTCAGTAGAGAAATGACATGTTTTTGGGGAGTCTATTAATATAATCTTTCACTATTAATATTAATAGCTCTAAAAGGAAAACCCATGTTATCATTTCTTTAAATGCTAAAAAAGGTACTCAATAAAATTCAATCATTCTTCATTTAAAAACTTAATAAAACATTAACATATACTTTCTTAATATAATAGAAAATAAGTCTGTCACAACCCAAAATTTGCAACTCAAATCATAGGAAAATGCCAGTTTATCTGTATATGAGGTAGGGCTTCTAGGCATTATTATGAAAATATATCAACATCCAATAGAAAGACAAATAATATGAACAAGAACCCAAATTGCTCTTTACATAAAAGAAAAGATGCCATTGTCAAAATAGGAGAAATGCAAAATAAATGACCCTGAAATTCCATTTTTCATCTATAAGATTTACAAAATCACAGGCTGATCCAGACTATGTTGGCAGTGCTGTAGGGTAACCTTGTAAATTGTTACAATCTGTGTGGAGGTCATTTAGCAGTATCAAAGTTACAAACGCATATATATGCCTTTTGACTTGGCAGTTCTACTGCTGGATACATACCTTCAGACAAACTCAGATATTCCAAGTGATTCATGTATCATGCATTTATTGTGACATTGTAACAGTGAAAGATTGGAAACAACAATTCCATCAGTAATGGAATTGTCCAATGGTAGGGCTTTCATACAATGGAAAACTAAGTATCTGTTTACAAAATTTTTAAAAAGCAATGAGAAAAGTCTATGGAACAATCTCTAAGATATATCTTTGAGTGAAAGAAAGATCAGAAGAATAAATACATTGCTCCTGAATGAAGTAAAGAAGGAGAAAAATGAATACTATTTAAGAAAAATCTCCAAGGACAAACTGATCTAGCATGATAATCTGTTGGTTCTCACCATCAGGACTATGCAGGTTATCTGGACTGTGCAGATTATCTGTTCTGTTCACTTGTTCTCCAGGCTGGTCCTATGAATTATAATGCCCCTGAAAATAATCAGACTGGCTCATTGCTGTCATAGTAAAATAGCTGAATGGGGTTTAGAAGTAATGTGCAGAATTTCTATAAATCTTGGTGTTTTAACCAATGTGTGCCTCTTCCAAAAAATTAAATAATTTTTTGAAAACAAACAATATGGTACTTTGCACTCACATTTTTTTTCAAGTCTGCTTCCCTTCTCAGTCCTTCCTCCTTAAAGTGCCAGTGCAAGTCCCTTAGCCTGCTGGATATAATGCTTCATGGTTAATTTCAAAGGAATGGATCACAGCCTCTTTCTCTCCTTTGGGTGCTTGACTGGACAACTTAGAAGGAAGTTTGAGGGTCTCTTGTATTTTCATTCTCTCTTTTTTTATAGTCCTCCTCTTCAACATTCCTCACCAACAGCTCTAAGCCACAGGGCCTTACACACACACAAACACACACACACACACGCACACGCGCACATGCACACACACCACACACACACACACCCCACATTTGGTAAATGTCCATTCTACTTCTGAACTGAGATCACCCTCATTTTTACTCATGGGTCCATCACTCTTTTGATGACCATACTGAAAAATGCACAAAGAAGCCTCTTTGCTGTAATATGTGGAGGGTTTTTTTGTTTTGTTTTGTTTTACTTTTCCCACGTCTATTGTTCCCTGTTATTGTAATCCTGTTCTCCATTTCATTTGGATCCTCTCACTTCTCCACTGAATACATGTCTCAGATACTTCAGTGGACATTCTCCCAAACATCCTGCTGAGAGTATAAGGACCTGTATTCTCAAATTCCCCTGACACAAACCATCTTCCCAGCTCGACCAGTTATCAGTGATTTGTATCTGAAAATCATTATCAAGATCTGGTCTCTCCTAGGGGCAGCTGCATTTTAAGATTTAACTCTAATTTTTAAAAGAAAATACTTTGTCTTAGAACTACATGAAGATAGAAGAGAGCTTCCAGTGGCTGGGTTTGGAGGGAAGTGTGGATTAAGTGTTGCTCCTAACCCTTCCTGGGGCTTCTCCAGAGCAACAGGTATTTAGACAGACATGTGAGCACATGCATGCACACACACACACACACACTCATTCACTCACTCACTTACTCACTCAATGTGCAGTGAGCAACAGCTCCAAGCTCATAAGACCAAGATCCTTTAATGGGATAACTAAATTGATTTTTACAAGGTTTAAAATATTACTAATAATACTTGTTGGTGTAATTGATGTTGATATGACCTCTACATTTCCCTTTTATCATGGTACAGAATCTAAGATCCTAAAGGATTCTGGAGCTGCAGGCGAAACATACCCTTTCTGAAGCAGGGAAACTGAAGTCTTATTCATGACACTAAACCATAGTTGCAGTGTTTAATATTTCTATCATGACTTCATGTACGTGAAGGAATTTTTGTTTTTTAAATATTCTGAATGTAGCAAAAAGAGCATTGTGCTTACAGTTAGAAGACCTAAGTTTGAGCCATAATTTTACCACATAACTCCTCTCTGTCTTTGCACAAGTTTTGATATTTGCCTGAGATTTTTTGTAGTGTCTCTCTAAAATGGGAATACTAAGACAGTATAGTGTCATTTTGAAAGTTAAACAAGGTAATGTGTGAAACCACTATATGAACTATAAAGCATTAATAAGTACATTTGTTATATTCAGAATGGAATTATTCCACTTCCACCCTTTGTAAGAAATACTAGTGGGTTTTCATTTCCTTCAAATTTTCAGTTCAGACAAGGTCTTGGGAAGATGCTCTTGATTTCAACAATTGAAACATAGTGCTTCATTTAATCTTAGCAGTAATCTTCTGAGACTTACTTTGTTATTCCTAACTTTCCAGATAAATGAAAGGGATTCTGAGTACTTAAGTAACTTATTCAAGGTCAGTGTGATCTCAATCCTAATGAATATTGTGCCACCCTAATAACTTGGAAAATCAATTACTCATGTCCCAAGACCTTGTAGATAACTAGATCTAAGCATTTTTTCTCTACCATCTAAATGAGAGGAACGTGAGAATAACAGACTTGCCCCCCATAACTTAACCCCAGGAGTTCCCATTCCTGGAGTCCTAATAAAGACCCCCTGACTACCTTTCCCAACAGTAACAATAAAAAGTTTCATTTGTGTTTTGGAAAGAATTGCAGTGACAAGCACTTAAGTATTTTATGGAATCAGTATTGAGCTCTGCATTCTTGCATAATAGTTGTTTTCATGATAAATTGCTTCATGTAATTGTTGGCTCAGCCACCACTTCCTCTTTGGATTCTTGACAAGTATCAATGAGGTTTTAATCAATGATTGATTGTAGTTGCCATCACATGACTTCTCTCTGAATTACTCAGTTATTGTCTTGCTGGAAGCACTAACACCTATACTGCCTTCTGGGAGTTATTCTGTGGAATGCGTATTATATAATATGTGGTTTTGCAGATAACATATAATTCTGGAAAGATCTCTTCATTCTTCCAAATAATACAGGTCTGTTTCTTCTGCTGAGTTCATTTCACTTTAGAAGAATGTGGCAGCTCTACTTGCAGCCCAGAACTGGATGCGCTAGTGTATGTGAAGCATTTAGGAGAGAACCTGGCAGTATATATGTCAGCTGATGCTATTATTCTTACATTTTCGATCATTTTATCACACTTTTCTTAGATGATTCAAAAGTGTAGGTCAGATAGTCAATCAAAGAAGTGTTATTTTCCCTATGGTGTGAATAGCTGTGGTTCAGAATTCAAATGGAAATATATATACATAATTACAGGAAAGGTCTTAAGTACTAGACAGTAATCATGCAGACCTCCTCTAAAAGGAAGCCAAAAGCAATAAATATAAGCTGGATTCTTGGGATTTGAATCTTCCTTTTTAGAATCTGTAGGTCATCCTGTGTGTAATTAGAGAAAAGTCAGGTCAATAGTGATTAAAAGATACCACACATACCAAAAGATATGGCGTTTTTATATAGGAATGTATTCTTTCACCGCTAAAATAGTTTAAAGTGTAATTTAATTTAGTAAATTACATCTTAATAATGAGAAGTGTTTACATCATTTCAATAGAGATGGCAATGCTTAGGGACCTCACATGGTTACCTGAGTCAATAATATTACCACCTAGTGGCCACTGAGTCAAACTGCAAACACTTGATCCTTGGGACCTACACAGTCCAAGCTCCTTGTCTCCGTAGCTAAGATTGAAAATGACAGCAGACACCATTACAGTAAACAGTTTGAATTGTCCTTGATAAATTTTAATTACTGTAACAGTCAAACTCTGCTTTTTAGCAGCTGAGAGAATAATGAGAATTTGTGTTATTATTTGAAAGTATGCAGGCTGAGACTATAGAATGTCATCATTTAGTGCCCTAATCATTTTGTTAATCTTTTGAGTTGAGAAGCAATATATCAGACTTTCTCTGTCAGATCTTTTATATCTAAGTTTTCATTGATTTCTGCTATCTGTTTTTTTCTTCTGAAAATTAAAAATATGTATTTAATAAGATCAGAACTGTTTTCAGTAAAGGAAGGAGCAGTGGTTTTCTCACTATGGAAAATATGCAATGTCAGTTCATGGCCTTTCATAAATTTAGCAAAATCTAAGTGCTTGGCTCCTTGAAGTGCAGGTTGTTGATAGTACATCCTCCTTCCACCTCAGAGTCAGGCACCAGCGCCTTTGTTATTTACCATTTCCATTCTCCCTCTTGCATCTACTGACTTGTTGACATTCAAATTATTCATCAAAATGAACAAACCATCTGCCTACTGAGCTCATCGCACCATCTCATTTCCTTGCTGAAATAAATGAAATGTGGAGTAATTGTAATGTAATAATTCTAGGGAAGTGTAATTTATTCCACTAGATAATGCAGAAATCCATTAAGAAATCTATTTGAAATTGCAGTCTTCCTCTGTTAATATCTTCACTCCATGATTCTAGGATTTCATGATTCTAGAATCAAGCCTAATTGCTCACATAATATATGTGCGTGATCATCTGCTTTCTTACACTTAAGCTTCCTCTGGCATTGGTTTCCAGTTTGCAGTCATGGCTGTGGCACTGATTGCAGTTGGTGTGAGCTTCATATGAAATAGGTTCCAACATGTTGACAGCAATTATTAGAGCTCGATAGTCATAGTTAAGATCCAAGGGGCGGGTATTGCATCTTTTTCAAATTGTTTTCTTATTGTTTCTCCTGAAGATCAAAGTGTACTTACTACACTGCCAGAAAAATATGCCAGTTGCTGGCATATATTAAACTGATATGAATCCATAGAGTTAAGTTTTCTCCCAAGAGAGCAAAAAACATTTTAAAGGCAAATTTATGAAGAATCCTCTTCTCTGAAGTGGATAATAATAGTCACATATCAGGTGGGCTACCCAAGGGGAATACAAAATGTAAAAGACATAGATAACAATAAAAATATATATTTATAAAAAAAATAATAGTCACATATCAGAGTCCTTTATGTGCATATGAGTTCTTTCTGTATTTGTTGGGGTTGCTGTAGTTGACAGCCTAAACCGTGAGTTACTGAATAATAGAAGACAAATATGATCAATTGCACCTTGCACCGATAGGCTTACAATGCTTTCTGGCCAGGATGGAAGGGCCCGTAGAATGTATAGTTTTAAAACCTACTTCTCAGTCACATTGAAAACATTACATTTTCAATTACTAGTCTATCTACCAGTTTTCTGTTCCTGAAAATACAGATAAGAAACCAGAATCTGGAATTTATATAAAAGCACATGAGTTTTGATTACATGTTCCAGGCAGATCAATTTGAAATACCACCTGTCTAAATTTAAAATAATAACTTTGTTTCCTTGGATTTATGTAACTTCTTCTCCAGGGACATACTACATATAACCCAAGATTAGAATAACACACACACACACACACACACACACACCCCTCATATATATGTGTGTGTGTGTGTGTAGCATGCTTGCTGTCTCTCTTTCTCATACATACTTCTCAAAAATATTAAATGGAGAACATCCAAGAGGTATCTAAGAAGGCTAGAAGGCTCAAGCTAGAAAAGTAGCCTCAGTGGTTTCCCATAAACTGTCGTGATCCAAATTCAATCAAGATAAATGAGTTGTCAGGAAAAGGGGGGAAAAAACCCAAGCAAAAATATCTTAAATAAAAGCCAAAGGGATAAAGAAAACCACTGGCTTGATAAACTGTGATAAATGGCGGTGGTTTCTTTGTTTTTAAGCTCTGTTCCTATGTGTAATTCCTTCTTTGAGCAACAGTTTCTGTGTAATACAAGCCTTTTGTACTTGTGACACTCCTGTCTGTATGTATCATTCAAAGATTGGGGAGGACAGAATGAGGAATCATCCTTTCTTTAAACAACTATTTCTCACTCTGTTTAGGACTTAACCAGTTGTGTGCATTCTCTGTTTCCATCCAGTTGTTCAAAATTATAGTCTACTTACTGCTCTGTACATACTGGCCTTGCAATCCCATTGGCACAACTTCTTCTTGTGTTTGCACCATTTTTAGACATTCTACCTCCTTCTTGGTAGCTGTCCTCGTTATCGCAAGGATTATTCTGCTCCCCTCCTGTCTGCCTCACCGCCAAGTGGCCATCTTGACTATAGAACACAATGAAACAACTAAGCCGCCAGGATCCCTTGTAATTTGCTTACAAGTGGAATTCTGCATCATCTAAATTGCCTTCCACACAGCTACTGTAGTTTTGTAGCAAAATGGTTTTAGCCATTTATATGCAATTATCTGCAGGGATTAGAGGCTGCAGCCACAATGTTAACTCCTAGTGTTGTTTTTAAGATGCTGATATCTCTCCTCTATAGGTGATTGGGGAAAATAGAGCTGTCAGTCAGCTACACAATCAAATAGTATCACAGCTCCTCCTGATATGATAATCCTGAAGGTGACCCAGCCCTCAGTCCTCTTCAGAAAAGAGCTATCTCTTCTTCTAATTTTTCCTCTATTCTCCCACTGCTGAAGCTGCTGCAGTAGCAGAATTTAAGCCACACAGATACTCACCAAGGGCTGGGATGCAGCAGTGGCTGCAGAAGGTTGAGTTGATGGATGAGAAGTATGCTAATCCAGGACCGCAAAGTTTTGTCTACAGACTTCACACTGCCACTTCACCCAGTATGTGAATTCCATGGCTACAGTTCTCCTTCCCAGAAGATCTTCTCATTTCTCAGGTTTCTTCAACACAAGTTTATTAAATTTCCAATATATACTGCTCTCAATGTGCAGAGGGCAAAATCTGAAATTTATTTGGTTGGCTTGCCAATGTTGAGCTCCTCCTCTGTAAGCATGTAGTCTTCAGTGTACCTACAGTAAGTTCTGGATAATTATAAACTACAACTTTTGTTGCTTCCTGCTTCATGGCTACATTGCTACATGTTGGTACAGTAATTATGAGCTGAGCTGGGCTGGGCAAATTGGAGAGAGAGGGAGATAGAGAGGGAAATAGATAGGGAGATGGATGGATGGATGGATGGATGGATGGGAGAAGGAGGGGGAGATGGATAGATGCATGGATGGATGAATGGATGGATGGAGAGAGGGAGGGGGAGATGGATGAATGGGCGGGTAGACAGACAGACAGATGGGTGGACAGACAGACAGACATTGATTTCAGCTTGATCTCTCTTTGAGGTCAGAGTTCTCAAGAGAGTTTCTCAAGATAGTCTCTGTCCTGTTTCCAGAACTCTGATAATAGGTACCAGGCAATATTGATTTCTACAGTCAACTAACTGCACAGCTGAGAAGTGTGGGTGCCATGTCTCTTTCTAATGAAGGCAAAGAAAAAAAATCTATAAAGTATACTCAGAGTTGTTGCTTGTTATTCACAAGAGGTATTTGCTGTTTGATGACCTTTCATGTATGAAGTGTCCTGTTATGAAATGAGGGGCTTCCAGTTCTTGTCCTCAAGTCGCTTATAGTTTTGTGCAGAAGACAAGGAGGACCCAGAAATTATGGACAGTTTTATAGTGTAGCAAATGCTAAGTGTCACGTGAAGTCTGAAAGAGCCAAGAAGTTCACTTAAAAATAATGGTCTGAGCTGCAGAAGCCCTGAAAGTTAGCTTGGTGTTGACACTCCCCAGTTAATTCTAACATCTGAATATCTCACAATTTCCTTACCTCGGGGAGTGGGGGTGTGGATGGATTGGATGCAGAAAGTGGTGGAAACACTGCTGTTTAGGGAAAGCTAGCTGCTCAACCCGGCCTTTGCGCAGCCCGCTCAGCCCTGGCTTTGATCTGGAGTCGTGTTCCCATGAGACTTCAGCCTGCCCCTCCTCTGTCACGTATGACAGCCTACCCCCAGTTTGGTCTAGTTTCAAGGGAAATGAGCTGTTTGTCCAGGCACCATCTCTGGGCTGTGTAAACAAGCAGATGGGCAATTAGTGGCTGTGTCAGGGCTTTGGCCCACCGCTCTGCTTGCACAAATGGAGAATCATCACTCATCTTTTGGACGATGGTCGTGCAAGCATGAGATAATGGGGACTGCTTGGCTTTCGAGATTTCTTCATGCTGTTTAGATTTCAGTCTTCGTGTCAAAATCCTATTGTTCAAGCATTTTTGGCAATAGCAGCCATTGTCACTCAGCTCATTTGGGGAAAAAATAATTTAGATTCTGCTGTCTCAATTTTTTTTCTCATTAAACCATTATTATTATTTTTTTTTTAATGAGCAGGAAGTAGGACCGTGACATAGAGGTCCGTAGGTAATATCTTTCCTTAATTAACCAAATGCTGACAAGAGAGGTCACCCAGCTGAACGTGGCTTTTTCCTCACTGCTGGAAGCAGCCGTGTGTGCTGGGCACATAGACTGGCGCCGGGAATGGGGCAGCCTTCTGGGCTGCGGGGCGGCCCGTGGCCTTTTCAAACATGTATCAGGTCACTGGTCACCCCAGGGCTGCTGTCATTTGTGTTTACTTGAGCATTTCACCCCAGCCAGTGCATTTCTTCTTGGATGCAAAACACCCAGAGGCTTTGCGGAGGGCTCACCTCAATTTACCGTTTGTCTTTTCTTGAGGAGCATGGAAACCAGACACCAGCCCCTCAGTGCCCGGCGGTTCTCAGCAAAGCCTGTGGCATTCTGCTTCCTTTGTTCTTTCTCCAGACATTGGCATCACCTCCTCAGGTTTTTTCTTTCTCTCCTTCTGCTTTTAATTTTCTTTTCCCTCTTACCTCAGTTTTCTCTGCGTTGTTTCATAGCTTTCTGTTCTCGCTCCACTTCTCCCTCCCCCTTCTGTTTTTGGTTTCTTATAACAGGCTCTTCAGATTCTTTGTGATCCAGGAATTGCCGTGTTTGCCCAGTGTCATTCCATTCATTCTGGTCTTTTTTCCTTTTTCCTCACCACTTCCCTCTTATGTGCTTTCCTCCCCCAGGCCTCTAGCAAACCTCCTAGGACCTTTGAAATTATTTAGACACTGGGGCTGTCTCTGGCTCGGGCCACATGCACGAGGCCAGAGCCCTGGTGACACGCTCAGCATGACAATTGTGGCACTGGTCATCTTTCCCCATGTGGTCTTGGGATGGGCATCTGTCAGAGGGTGAGATAGTTATAGAAGGCAAGTCCTATTCTCTGTGGCTGATCATCGCTACTCTTTTTTAGTTGTTCATTCAACTTTTTATAGGCTATCTACCTTGTAGGAGGCCCTCTGGAAAAAAGAAGAATCAGATACAAATTCTAGCCTCTAGGACCCTATAACTCTTCCATAAAATCTTGTTCCATCTTCCAGCAGCATTTGATACAATTATCAGCCCATCCTTTAGAAAACCCTCCTCTGCAGCCACAGCTCACGTGTGTCTTCTTTCTACAACATGGATTCATCTCAGTATTATGTGCTGGGTCCTCATCTTCCTGATCTCCAAACTTTGGATGTTGCAGGACTCCGTCAGTGCGTTTCTTTTCTCTGCAGCTCTACTCACCCGCACATACAGGTGATTTCATCTAGGTTTTCAATAATCTGGATCCCGTCGTGTTTCCACAATGACTCTCCAGGCCATGCATGCCTCGCCTCCAGACTTGAGACCTATTTCTGTATATAGTATCTCACACTTTGTACCAAAACCAAACTTTAATTTTCCACTCCATCCCATCACTCTCACACAACTGCTTTCTACCAGTAGATGGTATCCAGTTCTTCAAGAAGCTCAAGCCAAGAATCTTGAAACTCAGACCCTATTTTTCTTTTTTTTTTTTTTTAAGATTTACTTATTTATGCATACAAGCTGGGGTGTAGGCCAAAGGTGTGGGGTGGTGAGAGGATTCACCAGAGACAGAGTGGGGAGCAGAACAGGCAGATTGACTGAAGTACACTGCTGAGGGGAGCCGCAGACAAGACAAGAGAGGTCTGCTGCACCATGTGGGAATCTCCCTGGCTGGGTATCAAACTCTTACTACAGTGGCTCTGAACAGCTTCATAGTGCTGTGTTTAACCTGTTGTGCCACCACAGAGGCCCTCAGACCCTATTTTTTACCTCTCACTTCACAACCAATCCATCAGCAAATCCTGTCAGCTCTTCCTTCAGAATATATCCAGAATCTGACAACTTCTCTCCACTTCTCTGGCAACAACCATCATCAGTTCTTACCTGGACTGTTGTAGTAGCTTCTAACTGGTCATCGTGCCCCCTGCTTGACCTCTGGGGTCCTTTTAAAATCAATGTTATATTAAGTCACTTTTTTCTTCGAAACATCCAGAGACTCCCCTTTTCAATCATCATAAAAATCATAGTGTTTTGAGCCTCCCTGGTGGCGCAACAGGTTAAGCGCAGCACGATGAAGCTATCAGCAGCCACCGCAGCAGGAGTTCGATACCCGGCCAGGGAGATTCCCACTTGGCGCAGCAGACCTCTCCTGCCTCGCCCGCTGATCCCTTCCACCGTGTACTTCAGTCAATCTGCCTGTTCTGCTTCCCACTTTGTCTTTGGTGAATCCTTTAACCTCTGGCCTACACCCCAGCTTGTATGCATAAATAAATAAATCTTTAAAAAAAAATTCAAAGTGTTCTTTAAATCTACAAGGCCCCATATGATCTGACTCCCACCATCTCACTCTCCTCAATTTTTACCACTCCTAGTCTTATTCTCTCTGCTTCCATACCCATACCCTTCCTGCTATTCTGTGAGCCTTGCTGGCCTATTTCCACTGCAGAAACTGTGGTGGCTCTTCCTCTGGCCAGAATGCATATTCCTCTTATGTTCAAACAACTTGCTTACCCCCTTTATTATGGTCCGTGCTCAAATATCAAAGAGAACATCCTAATGAAATAGCCCCTCTTCAGACTCTTGCTCTCTCCTCTCATTTCTCTTCTTTACAGAGCTTCTGAGCACTTAGCTCCATCAGAAATATTGTACATTTGTTTCATTGTTTTCTGTCTACTCCCATAAAATGCATGTTTCTTGAAATCAGGAATTCTGTCCTAATCACAGCTTATAGGCACTCAGAATATTTTTTAATTGACTCATGAACTAAAAAGGCTCATTCACTTGAGGACATGTATAAAAGGTACTGTGCAACATAAAGTTGAGGGAAATCAGGGAAAAAGCATTAATGAACTAAGCATTAATGCCTGGAATGCTAAGAGTATCCCAAGGGGATTGAGTTGATCCCATGGAGCAAATGCAAAGTACAGTAAAGACATGCATTGTGGCCGGAACATTACATACCCAGTGTCCTGTCAGAGGTAGACAGGAAAGCCAACAATTCCAGCTGTGCTATTGACCACTCTGACCTAGATGCATATGTTTTGTATACATCAGGTATCTGATCAGCTAGTATTCCACCTAGAGATGGTACCAAGGTGGGAGGCTGCTGTTGGAACTAAGACGTGTTCTTGTCACAACCAATTCTAGTAACAGTATCACTATGAGGAGACTATAAAGAAGAGAGAGAGGAAACAGATATAGAGAGGCAGCGGAGATTCAATCAATGGGTAAAATTGTCTGTAGAAACAAACTTCTTTAAAAAATAAAAAATTATACTCTATAGTGGGTCGATCAGGAAACTTCCATCCAGCTAAGATCTCCCCATCTTTAAATGCCATCTTTGAATTTCACACTGGGCTTTCCTTTCATTGAACCCCATAGGCACCTTACTTCCCTGGGTCCCTGGGCATTGGAATCCCAGAGATCCCATCTAACCTCAGGTAGTAGGAAATAAAATTGAAAAAATCTGAAAAGTAGTAGGAGATATATCTACATTGTAAAGAGTCTAGAATGCTAGAACAATGTGTCCTTTACATGGAATAGAGAGCCAAAGAAGATCTGAGCAGGAACATGATGTAGTAAGAACTGTGGACTGAAACGGTGATACTGGCCACAGCATGTCCAGGGAAATAGATGCAGGAGGAACAGAGACTAGAAATAGAGCAATCATTTTAGAAGCTTGCAGTGTAAATGAAAAGCACAGCTAAGAACTGGACATTGATGAGGCTGTTTAGTGCTCATTATGATCTTTTTAAAATCATAAATTTTAAACCTTCTGTGAGTTAGTGCATACAAAGATTTATAACTCCAGCAAACTCAGTTATTACGATTTAGGTGATTAATATTATCACCCTCTTATTTTGAAAATACTATTAAAACCTACACTGCTAAGCAAAAACAGGAAGAGGAGGAGAAGGAAAAACAGCCATGTAGTAATATTAGGGAAAGAAGCTGAACTGGGTACATTTTATGGGGAAAAGAGAGGAGAGGTTGAGTATGGGTGAAGTAACAGAGATAAGGGCTCTAGAATTTTGGTAGCAGATATGATGTCCATGAAAGCAGAGATCACCTTAGTTTGTTCACTGTCATATCTCCAAGCCTGGCACATGGTGGGCACACACTAAGTATTTGTTGATGGGTGAACAGGAGTAATGGGATGTGGGAAAGTGGACATTTAAGATGACAGTGAGACTCATAGCTTCAGTGACTGAAAGAGTAGAGTCAAAGAAAGTGAACACTGAAAGATGAATGTGCATTGAAGATCTGGTCCTCACTCTGAGACACACATCTATCTCTTTCCAGCAGATGATGGACACTTGAGGCCAGCACTCCAGGTGGGGAAGCAGCCACAAAGCAGTGATCAGTGAAACTATGATGATATTGGTAATGGAGAGCAAATAGAGGATGAAGAAAGCAATTGAGGGAAGTGAGGCAAAGTGGGCAACCTACCTTAAGAGATCCAGGGACCTGAGGGACAGGTGGAGAATCTAAAGAATAGACCTGAGGGAGGGCAGTTCACTAAAGCTAAGGGAAGAGAATTCTAAGGAGCTGCTATCTGCTGTGTTCACTACTGCAGAGAGGTCCCAGAGGATGACTGAATGTCAACAAAAGTCAAACTAATCATAAAGAGAGTTGAACTTGGCCATCCCTGGTGACCTTAGGGTGACGGTTTGGCCACTGCAATACTAAAAGTGGCCAGGAGGGACTCTGGCCTCTAGGCTCAGGTGTTCAGATCACATCATTCTTTAATAGTTGACAGAAGTGAGGCAAAGTGGGCAACCTTAAGAGATCTGGGGATCTGGGGGACAGGTGGTCAGTCATTCCCTCCCATGCATCCTGCTCAACCACTTTTGTATCTCAGACCCAAGCTTATCCAGAAGACTGTCTTGCTGCTTGTAGAGCGAGAGAAAAAGATCTCCACACATACTTTTTATAACATGAAAGCATCTGTCTACTGTTAGGTTATTATCAAGTTGGTGTGAGGAGGCAGGAGGGGGAAGCAGAGTTACCATTTTGGTGGGGTTGTGTGAGTATTGTAATGAGGGGCTTAGAAGAAGAACAGGAAAGTTCTGGAACTTGACCCTGCAGTGTGGCCCTCTGCTGCACCCTGTCCCCAAAACAGCTGGTCATACAGCGCTTACACAGTTCCTACTGTTCTCATGTGCTTATCGAGGCCGTGGTGCCTCCTCATCAGGGTTTCTGAGGTGGATGTAAGTTTGAGAGAGTCATATTAAATGCAATAAAGAGATTGAGGGAAGTGTGCTCAAATCTTCACCTAACGAAGAGCACCATTTTACATTCATTTACTGCAAAGTCTGGGATGTAAACAGTTTGGGTAGAAAATGTGAAGGACGTGGTTCTAGGAAGAACAAAAGGTAAGGGGGAAGAGGAGTTGCTGAAGTAAAGCTAAGTCATAATATGAATTATTGTTGCTATAAATTATAATAAATAGAACCAGTGATATAGGAGAAGCCTTGATTATTACCATACTCCTAAATAAAAGTAAGAAAAAGCAAAGAGAAGGACAGCACTGGGAAATTCTTCTTTTTACTTCTATGAGTTTACAAATTCTCTTTCTTCCTCCCCTCCCTCTCCCACCCTCACCAGGCAGATGTTTACCCCTAGGAATCCTCCTTGTCTGTGTCCCAAGGTTATATGAACACCAAGGTCACACTTAGGAAGGAGAGGTTATCAATCCAGGAGGATTGAAATCGGATTCCCATGGAATTACCCATAACATCTTTTTGAAAACAAACCCCTTGCAAACCATCACATCATGGAAATCACAGTCCATGAGGAGACAACTGCCAAGTTTTTTTTTTGAGGTTGCAACTTAGACCACACAAAAAATGTGTCTGCATCTCCAAGTGTCTTTGGTTTGGAAATTGGAGGAATAGGGCATTTGATCAGGCTTCCTCACAGGATATCCAGTGTTTTGCCCACTTCCAGTGGCAAAAACTTGGTTGGTGGTCTGAGCCAGGAAGGAAAGTGATATTTCAATTTGAAGGAGAAAAATAATTCTACATTTATTTTTCAGTCATGATTCAGGAAAAAATATAACTAAAATAAGAGATGCCTTTTATTCAGAATCAGTCTCTTTTTTTTTTTAATGTGAATGATTTGATATCTCTTGTCTTTAATTATGTGACTAGGACCTGACAGGCATCCCAAGCAGGCGGGGTAACTTCCATGTACCCCACTCTCTGTCAGGCCTTCCTTATGGATTTCAAGAGCCATGCACTTTTAGAATGAAAGGAACTGGATTCCCTAATGCTGTTCTGCATCCAGCTGACCCCACATAATTTAAATTCACAATCTGTAACAAAAGGAATGCCTTTCCCCCAAGAATATCCCAAATCCACAGTGCCAGCTCTATGGTGCTTTTGTTTGTGGAGAAACTTAGAATGTTTTTGGTATCATAATGTCAACATTTTGAAGGATTTAAACAAGTAACAGTGATAGAATTCTCTGTGTACTGACTGTCGAACACCTGTTCTAAAATTAACCAAAGTGATCGTGATAATTAGGATTCCATTTGGCCACCCCCAACCCCCCCTTGGAATAATGATTTTGTTTTTAGGATCAACAGAAATAAGAAAAAGGTGAATGTTCAGAAAAAGATGCTATCTAGATTACCTTTACTGCTCACTTCTTGATGATACTGCCTTCTCTTAAAAAAAAATAATAATAAGGGCTGAAAATAATAATGGTGGGAGTGAGAGAGGGCCAGGAGGGAGGTGAGGTTCAGCCACTTTTAGGGGAAGAGGAGCCACCTGAGCTTGGGCAATGGCAACTGTGTTTCTTCATTGGGGGATAACTAGGAATAGTCTTAAATTTGGGATTTTGCCTTGTTTTTATTTGTGTTTTGTGTATTTTTTTCCTCTTTGCGGCAACCTTAAAAAGAAAGGGCAAGAAAGCAAAGTGAACATAGAATGAGAAGCATGACTGTGTTTGATTAAGGTCTTACTTCCTCAGTTTGCTACTACCAAAAGCTATGTGGGAAAAGGAGGCTGATTAAAATAAGTCGATAAGTCAGGCAACTTCATAAACTTGTTGAGCTGAAGGTCATGATCAGCATGACATAACTGTAATTTTTCTAAGAAACAAAAATCAGTTTTACTAAGAGAGAATTTACCTTTTAATCCGAGTTTGGCCAACCCGGCATGTTGGGTTCTCGGCTTTACTAACTTGTTTATTAGTTACAAGCAAATAGAACTAGATTGGGGTAGAAATAAATCTCAGGAGGGCCTGAGGACTAGGGAAAATGGAATGGGTCATAGTGGAAATTATAAAGGGCTGTCACTTTCAAAATCTTGCTACAGTGTGAGAAGTAGCTGCCTTTTAATATAAGATTTGGGCTTTTGCTAGGCCTTCAATATCTTTAAAACCTATAATTGTTTGCTAAGAATGTTTTTTAAGCAGTTGGTTCATCACGTTACATAGAGAGGTATGAAAGCATGACCTCACTATCGTCTGTAGAAGAGATCTTGGAGACCTTCAGAAAAGAGATGCTTAGCTATTTCATCATCTTTTAGAGAACCATTCAGACTTGTTGACCTTTTTCGCTCAGCTATAAAGAAAAGTCTAGTATACTTTCAGGTCCATGATGTGGGTAGCAGATCATTCCCTGGGCTCCATCTCTTCTAATGGGTAATTTCAGAGCATATTGGGTAACCTAAATTAGAAGGCTCCCTTCCTCTGCCCTGGGCTTTTGAGGCTGTTTGCATGTATGTTAGTCTTCTGCGAGTCATCTCATATCCTACTTCTCTTGATTGAGCACCTTACAAAACAACAATTGTTTCAAAGGACAGTTCCATAACCCAGGCACCAATCCGATATAATAAAGACCAAAATATTTTTTTCCCCCCTCACTGTGCCTTTCCTACTTCTCTGAGAGAAGAATTACAGGTTAGGATCACCTCAGAAGAGGTAGCAGCTGTTAGGGACAAGAGGAAATTAGAACGGTAATATAAAGTAGGCATTCAATAAAAGTTGGGGAGTATAAGGAGTAGAGAAGGAGGGGAAAGAGGAGGTATGTAAAACCAGGAGGGGAAGATAAACTAGAAGAGGAACAGAAATAACACAAAACAGTCTGTCCTTTGCTTTTCTTCAAATTAGTTGGTCTTAATTCCTGTCTTTTGAATGCACGCACACACATGCACACACACAGAAAACCTACATACTTAGGTCAACCTGAATCAGAACTGAGAGATGAAGAAACAGAAGCCTCAGCAAATGACTCTCATGTCACCTAGCCTTGAATTACTGGCTGTTTCAAACATTACTCGAGTCATTATCTCGGAAAACTTTGCTTTGAAAATATTCACAGCATCATCTCAACAACCACACGGCATTGAAACCCCTCTCCACACTGAAGCGCAGTTGCCTGGAAAGAAAATTTAGGGAAGCCATAGTGAAACAATAGTCCCCTTGCAAATTGCTGTTACATCAGAAGAATAGCTGAGGCAGGCATATAGTATTTTATTTTACACACCACAAACATACAAACAATCCCCAGATTTGGAATCCAGAGTTAACAAAAGCATTAAATCCATTGGGCTTTGAGAAAGGGCAATGTTTTTTCATAGTTCTCCTCTGCTACCATTATTTACATAACAAATAGCTGCAAAACGCAATCATGTCAGATGTTGGAAATAAACTCTTTGGGGTATAGCTATTTTTAAACAACCCATAGTTATAGGGATGTTTTAAAAACATGCAAAAGCTGAGTTTGTGTTTTAAATCATAAGTGGTGGCAGGAACTCTATATTGTTAGGCTGGCGCTGACCTATGGAACAGAAAAGTGTTTTCAACAGAGCCTGAAATCCCTCAGGAATGATGAGATTTTAAAGAATTGCAAAAATTCAAATTGGCCATAGACTGAGGCGCTGTATTTCTAGGCAGGTACATAGAAATTTCCAAGTCCAGTTTTGTTTGTTTGTTTGTTTCCCCCCTTTGGAGAGCAGTGATGTCTCTTGCAAATATATTCAAACTATTTCCCCTCCAGAAGATTTTATTTACTCACACCAGGAACCAGCATGCCTCCCCTGCCTTTATTTTTTAGCTCCCTCACCCCCACCCCTCTCTTCAGAGTCAAAAGTTAGAAAAAAGATGCTGCATTCTTGGGGATTATTTGCATGAGTGAGTTATTTGCGTCACTCTCTGAGAAGTTATATTCATGGTTTCTCTCCTACTTGTTCAAGCTTACTGCTCACACAAAAGAGCCTTCCTCCAGTCTAGTGACTCTCATTATTGTCTCCTTGATCCCTGAAACTACCCCCCTCCATACACACACCCCTCACAAACACCATCCCCACCAGCCACCCTTCCTCTCCAGCTTTGCCTGGGCCCTTGCTCACTTAAGGAAATAGAAACTGCAGCGTCCATTGGAGTCCCAAATCTAGGTCCCTTCGAGCCCAAGCAAGTCCCACCACTTCTATAGACACTTCCCAGGCAGTATGATATTTGTGATTCATTATTAAGA
>PVIJ01012183.1:0-51005 GCA_004024925.1 Scalopus aquaticus | reverse complement strand
GACAGGAGGCAAGAGAGGCAGAGGCTGGGCTGGCAGGATGGAGCCTGGCGGCGTGGCTGGCCAGGGAGGTGGAGCAGAGCAGAGCCGGGAGTTTTCCAGAAGGTATTTGAGCTGTTCTATCAGTGGCTGTGCCCTTGGCCTTCTCCGCGGCACGTCAGCCCTGAGGCATGGGGGGAGGAGCAGACGCACGGATCACATGTGTCTCCGGGTCCATGGGCCGCGGCGGGCCCAAATGTCAGCACACGCAGCAGAGATGCGACCGCTGCCAGTTGCGTGCACCCCCACTCCTCTCCGGGCGCCTCCCCCAGGCCCCAGGCAGCTGCAGGCCCCACACCAGTCTCCCCTCCTCTCTTCAGTCGCTCATGTCCTTGCTTCTGGAGTCCCCAGAATCCTGTAGATGAAAGACATCTGGGAGGAGGCCTTTCATGCTGGAGGCGCCTTTTCTAAATGGGTGCCCTCGCCACCTTCTCAAACGCGACCTTTCCTGAGGCTTCCTTCTCTGGCCACAGAAAAAGCTCCTCCTCGAGCCCCTTGGACCCCAGCCCGAGGGTGAGGCTCCCAGAGCAGCCTGACACTCAGCCCCCATCGGGTCTGAAGTCCAGTGTGTCCCTCCTGGCTCTGCGACTCGGGCCGTTTCCCTCTGGAAGAACCCAATGAGCAAAGATGGGGGGGGTGCCTAAAATGGGCTGGCACCTGGAGGCGCTGACAAGCTTGCACCCCCGTAGCCCTTACTAGGCAGGAGCACCAGAACCACAGCATGGAAGCAGACACATGCAGAGGATGGGGGCCTGGGAGGTTCTAGATTGTCACTGCCCAAAGGTCTCTGGCCTGCAGCGCCAGCAGCCTGGTGGACGCACACCTCGGCCCGGCCCAGGCGCGGAACCTGCAGCTTAGTGAGATCAGGTGGCGCCTCGTCAAGTTTGAGAAGCCTGTTCCAGGCCCAGGGAGGCCAGCTGAGAGGTTCTGATGAGAGATTCAGTGAAGGTCCAGGCACAGCCTGGAGAGGAAGGGGCCCGAAGGATGCCCCCTCCTGACTGTTCACACGCTTTGTGCAGGATACTTTAGCCCCCAAAACAGCCCTACTCCCCAATGCCCAAATGAGGAGGACAAGCTCGGCGGGGACTACTGAATTCTGGGTACAAACACTCAGTGGGCAGAAGCACCAGGAGGGGGAGGTGTGGGTCACAGAACTTGGGGGCAGGTGGGGTGAAGGCCTGGAGGAGGGCAGGTCGGGGTGAGCCCCCAGCCCTGGAGAGCAGTGGCTGTGCGCCACGAGGGAGTAGGGCAGGTGGCCGCCTGCACAGGCAGAGACATGGCTATAGACGGAGGAATGAGGGCACAGGGGGGCAGCGACCAGCAAGCTCAGGGAAGGGGGGAACAGCCCCTGGCACCCGCCAGCAGGTCTGAGGCACAAGAGGGACTCTGATGTGAGAATAGCAAGCATTCATTAAGTACCAACTGTTGGCCAGGCACAGGCTGGCTCTGCGAAGAGATGTTCCTTACAGAGGAGCCGTGGCAGCTCAGAGAGGTTAAGTCACTTGCTGAAGCTCACACAGCTCACAGTGCTGAGATTTCAGCCTGCACATGCCTGGATAAAGAGCTCACACTCTTTCCATTGCACCAAACCATGGCGAGTCCAACACTTAATGTGGCAGAGGGTCTTAGCTTGAGTCCCTCAAAGCAGACACTGACATAGGGGTTGGATACAGGCAGTCTATTTGGGGAGAGACCAGGAAGCACAGTGAGGACCAAGCAGACAAGGGAGCAAGGGAGGAAAGTTTCCCGGGGTGGGTGACCAGCCTGGTCACTTGGGTTTTATTCCAAAGGGATCCTCGAGGCTCGGGGCTGCTCACCCCTCAGACTGGCCCACTAAGAGACAAGGAAGCTGGAAAAGTTGCCCCGAGTGCAGGGGCATCGGCGCCCAGCACCTGCCCCGGAGGCGACTGATGTAGAGATGCAGGCGCTATGCTAGAGGCCGCACGCGCAAACTGCAGGGTCCCCAGGTGGGCTGTGGGGACAGGACTGGGGCAGGACAGCAGCACCTAGATGAGTCCTTTGTCTTCCTAAGGTCCCCGGGCCACTGCGAGCCTGCAGGAAGGGGCTGCTGTTAGCCGAAGGGTGAGGTGCAGGGAGAGAGGTGAGGGGGCGAACACCCCACGTCCTGACCCTGCGGTGAGCCGAGCCAGCCCTGGGGAAGCGCGGGTAGCACCCGCTGCCAGCTCGGGCCGGATGTCCTCTTTGCTGACCCAGAAGCGGCTCAGGGCCATGACGGTGCCAGCAGGGCTGCCAGGCAGGTGGCAGGAGCGGGCTGGAGCCGGGCAGAAGTGACGCCACCACACAGCAGAAGACAGGGCTCCCGCGCTCACCCCGTCACAGGGCAGGCCAAGGGCCTGGAAGCGCTTGGGGTGGCTCTGAGGGCCCCACCGCAGCCTTGCCGCACGCCCACTGTGGGTCTCGGGCAAGCAGCGCGCCCTCTCTGACCTCAGCCTCTCAGCTCTGATGTGGCGACCATGACATGACTTACGGGATTCGGTGAAATATTTCAATAGATAAGAATTGACCTGGAAATGACCACAGACCAGCTGTTGTCCGTGTGCCAAGTGCGTTGCGTCATCTCCCTTGACCTTCACTACAGCCTCGCAGCACAGCAAGCATCGTCTCCATTTTACAGGTAAGAAAACAGAGGCTCAGAGAGGCTATGCAACTTGCTCAAGGCCACACAGCAAACAAGTCCTGGAGCTGAGGGCTGCACCCCGGTGATTTTGCCTACACAGGTGGGAAGCCCAGCACGGAGTCAGGTACAAAGCAGAAACTCGGTCCTTTCGGTTCCCTTTCCTTCCTTCTCCCCAGAAGCTCCTCCAAGCGGATGACTCTCCTAAGACCTCAAGCTGGTCAGTTCAGCAGGCAGTGCCGTGTGGTGGTTAAGGAGGTAAGTTCTAGAGCCAGACTCTCATGCGCTCCTATGCTGGCTGGGCCGTTGACTAGCTGTGTGGGCTCAGGCGACTCACATAACCTCTCTGTGTGCCACTGGCCGATCCGTCTCTAGGAGGCTAGGAACCTCTTAGGACTGAATGGGATAGTGTGTGTAAAATGCTTGGGGAAATGTCTGGCATATAGTATGTGCTCAATAAACATTACCTGTCATTATTGCTCACTTGGCACCAGATGCTGGCATTAATCTCCATCCTTTAGTAGCAATAAAAAAAGTGATCACATCGCGTAGGGCTGCTTCCCCTTCCCCCAAGGTCATTCTGTGCCCACAAATCATCCCACTACAAGGGGAGGGGAAGGAGAAGGAGGAAAAGAATGAAGGGAGGGAACCTCCCATTCAGTAACTCAGGTTCTTTATAAGGCGGTTTCCGTCAGTCCACACCACAGTAGTTCAAGATAGGCACTGAGGTGCCCATTGAACACACAAACGAGAAGCGGGTCTGGGGGAAAGCAGGGACTTGCCCAGACCCAGCTGAACCCCTCTCTTGACGCATGGGCCCCTCCTGCTGTCCGCTCATGGAGACAACACACCCGCCCACCACCCACCCTCTAGCAAGAGCTGCACTGTCCTGTGGCCAGCGGCAGCCTCAGAGGACAGGGCACGACCTAGCAGGAAGAGGGGAGCCTCTCCGTGGGTGCCCGGGCAGGCACCACCACTCCAGGCCCCTGTGACTACCTAAGGTCCTCCCACCCCAACCAGAGAACCGGCCTCTTCTCCCAGTAATGCCCATGGAGACACATTCAGTCTCATCCCCCATGACAGCTGGGAACACCGGGCCTGGGCAGCGAAGTGACAAGAGAAGCGGGAAGACAGACTCAGCCGGTGGGTTCCTCTTTGACCTCTTTTGGGATCTTGGGATCTGTGCCAGGGAAGGATTCCAGGCCGACTAACCTGGCAGGTAGGGCATGAAGCCTCTGCGGCCAGGGCAGGCCTCTCCCGGGGCCCGTGCCTGGTGCCCGTCTAGCTGCCGCCGTCTGCCAGGGGCCAATGCCCTTGGCTCTGACACACCCGGGCCAACCCCGAGGGCGTCTGTCGGGAGCGCTGGCTGAGGTGCTGCAGGAGCCCGGGCTCTAAATGACCACGCTGCCTGCCCGGGATCTGCTTCCACCTTGTTCCTCTCCATTTCCCCTGCAATCTATACGGCATGAGTGCGTGTGCATGTGTGTGTGTGCTCACGCGCACGTGCTGAGGTTGTTCCTGGGGGACTATTAACTAAGAATAATTTATCCAAGAAATTTGTTATGTTAGAATTACCAATTAGATATGATTATAACTTACCATGGTTAACGCTGCACTACTGTTGGAAATCTGAATCCCATTAAAATCTAATTAGCATATATTAAGTCGAAGGTGGTTTTACTGCAGTGCGCCAGCAGGTTTGAGCTGCCCCGGGCCAGGCACGTGGATTTGCTGCCCACTTCGACATGCTGACCACGTTGCCACGGCACCCAGGTGCATGCCAGGAGGCCTCTGGCCAGCTTTCCTCCTAAGCGGGGACCAGATGGTCGGTGCCTAGAGAGGGCCAACTCCAAAAGCAGACATGACATTGGAGGTTCTGTCCGTAAATGGGCAGCCAGAATCCGTGGAAAGGCATCTTTGACCATGGCTAGCACAGCCAGGGTGCTCTGGGGTCAGCGCTCTGCGGGGAGAGGTGGGCAGGGAGCCACTGGGCTTGGTGACTGGGTGCTAGAGATCCAGAATGCATGTTCCCCGGGAGTGAGGGCATCTGGGTTCTGATGTGAAGGGGTGCTGCTGTCTCTGCAGACCCAGCCAAGCCCCAGCACTAGAACAGCAAGTGCTTGCAGAGTTCTTACAAGGGACAAAGCCTTTACCTTCTTATTCTCACTTAATCCTCACGGATTATTAATAACATGCCCATTTTATTCTCAGTGAAGCTGAGTCTTAAAGAGGTTGACGAGCTAGCTCAACACTGCAAGGCCACTAAGTTGCAGAATCAGCATTTGAGCCCCAGCAACTTTTTAAGTTCTCTGCAGGCAATTTGCTGAGGGAATGAGGAATGAGGGCATTGTCCTGGCAAGCCGGGCCTCGGTGCGGTGCTTCTCTCTGCCAGCAGAGGGGGTCAGTGGGCAAGCAGGGCTAAGGCAGAACTTGGCTGTGTCCCAGGACATCAGCGACAAGGCCATTAGTGGATATCGCAGGTGCAGACTAAGGCCCCAAGATGAAGAGTCGGGGATTTGCTAAATGTAATCATCCCAACCAGCGATTTATACTTTTTGAGGGGAAAAAAATCTTTTGTGCACAACTTACTGAATCTAATAGATTATTGTGCAGCAAATATTCTGGCCCCGCCCCACCACTTCCAAGGTGATGTGTTCTTTTCCTCCAGCATCCTGCTGTCGTGGGGCTTGGTCAGTGGGACTTGTTTGGGCCAACGGGTTGGCAGGGAGCCCACCAGGAGCAGGGGCTTCAAAGTGCTTGCCCCCGAAGCTTCCTCACTGCAGCTGCCCAGAACAGTCTTGGATAGTGAAGGACCAGCGAGGAAAGAGATGCACGCAGCTGCCTGGGCCCGGCCCTCAGCTTGAAGCCAGGCCAGCTAAGGTCAGCCTCACGGTCCTGCTGCTTCCACATCAGCGCCTCCCCATCTCCCACCACCATCGCCAGCCCTATTCCTAACACACATCAGCAAAAGCTTCAGCCCCCCGCAACCCCGACTCCACCCCCGTCACCCTGAGCTAGGGCCCACCCCATGAACTCATTTGAACTCCTCTTTAAGTTCCTCTTTAAAGGCTGAGCAACCAGGAGACCAGATTTGGTTCTGCTCTGGAGCAGAACGCCCAGGGACGGGGGCAGGGCTCTGTTCCTATCACACAGGTTTGTGCCCACAGAGGCCGGGAGTGGACACCCGGAGTGGACAGAGCCCTAGACACGAGGGAGAGGGAAGATCTGGACACAGCAGAGCCCAGGCCATGGGACTCCACGCCGTGAAGTTAAATAAGAGGCCAAAGCCAGCCCATGCTGGCGGCAGGCGGGAGGCACCGCGCCGAGGTTCCCAGGAGGGACAGAGGGAGGGGACCTCGAGGGGACGCTTGGGCTGCTGGGCATGTTCTCTTTCTTAATCTGACGCTGTTATGGGGCTGTCTGTTGTAAAAATGCTCTGAGCTATACATTAAGGTGTAGGCGCTTTTCAGCTTAGTTAATAATACTGTCCCCATATCACCTCCCTGGACTTGACAATGTTCTGTGGTTACATAAGATGTAACTGGGGAAAGGGTAAGTGGGAATGCTACTATTTTTGCAATTTCTTAAGCTGCAAATTATTTCAAAGTAAATTATTTTGTCTTAAATTATTTCGAAATATTTTAATTCTATTAAAAAAATAAAAGCAAGACATCTGAGGTTTCTTTTAAGGTTCTGTAACATTTCCAGCTCTGGAAGAGTTGAAATAAATTTTAAATTAAAAAAAAACAAAAAGATGTATGCATTTTTCTATGTATATGTTATACTGCCATTAAAAGTTAAAAAAAAAGAAAAGCCCTCTGCCAGTTTCTGAGCTTATCCAAAGGAGAGAAGGAGAAGAAGAAGCACTTAGGGTAAGTCAGATATTTCTAGGTACTTAACCAAAGTTATCCCGTTTCTTACCTTGGAGATTATCGTCTCCATTTGCCAATGAGAAACTGAGGCTCAGAGAGGCAAGGGACCTCCTCAGAGACACACAGCTCTTTCAGGGCTTAACCAGGTTCCAACCCAGTGTTCAAAAGCCCTGCCCTTGTCCCTCCCTAGGCTGGGGTCACTCAGGACAACTCTCCCCACCTCCAAGACCCTGGAGCGGGGCATTGGGGCTTCTGAACACCCCCCTCCCCTGCCACCAGCAAAACTGCAGATGTGGGGTTTTCCAGGGAATGTCACCCCACCTGTCAAGCCCCCCACTGGAATTGACCCCAGACCATTATTAGCACCAATCATTGCAGTGCTGAATATGCAATGCTCTTCCCGGGGTCCCTGCAGACCCCAAGGCGCAGTCCGTACTGTGCCCACATGCCCCCCCAACATATATGTACACCCTCAGCACCACAGTCCCCAGGACACTTGGGGCTTGGGCAAAATTAACTCATTTATCCAATCAAGCCACAGGGAGGCCTCCCGCTCATCGCCACAGCCCCCAAATTAACCTGGTTTATCATGTCCTCTGAATTTCGGCTCAAGCAGCATTTTCAGGGATTTTCGGGCATCTGGGAACAAAAGAACGAGCGGAGGAGCCGAGCTGATGACCATGGTTGGAGCTTGAAGATCATCAGATGGGGCAGACGAGGAGGGGACGCGGCCACAGGACAGTCAGCAGATCTGGGCTGGGGGTTAGAGCTGGGTCCCCCTGGTTGATGACCTGGCCTAGTGCCAGAGACTGTTCTGCAGGAGGCTCTCAGGTGCCTGCCCGAAGGAGGCCTGGGAGCTCACAAGCTTGGGAAAACATCCTCTGTGCCGGGTGTTCTGACCCCTTCCTCCACTGCAGCGCCGAGGGTCCCCACGAAGGGCCACCCAGAAATTTCCCCTCTCTCTGGGATCCCCCTTGGAAAAATGCTGGGCCAAAGCCTTCAGCACACTCTGTCGGGGGCAACTCTGGAACAAGATGAAAGGGAAACCCTGGCGGGGGTGAAAAGAGGGCAGGTGGGTGCTGCTGTGCCTATCTTGCAGATGGGAAAACCGAGGTCCGGGGGCCCGGTCATCAGTCAACTTAGTGACAGCCCAGCCCTGAATCTCAACAAGGTTTTGCAATGTCCAGCAGAGGAAATAATCCTTCCCTCTGCCCAGGGCCGAGGGTAAGTGGGTGGAAATCTGCTTATAGAAGATTCCCAGGAGTTCCGTGGCGGCAAAGACACGGCCTATGCTGTGTGCCAGGCCTGAACAGGGCAGGGGGTGGGCAGCAGAAACACAGAACGTACAGCTTGCTGTAACATTTACAAAGCTCCTTCACAACTACTCATTATCCTTTTAAAAAATGATGTCATTATTCTTTTTAATCTGTACAGCCGCCCTGTGAATCTTCAAAGGCAGCAGCTGGGAAGAGGAGATGCGTTTGTCCACAGCCTTGGGTGCTGTCCACAGCGGGGCACACACTTCCCTCCTGCACCCCGAGGCCCGGTGCCCTGGCCAGCTTTCCGCCTGAGACTCTGGCCTCTGCCATCAAGGGCAGGACCTGACCTTGCTCAGTTCAGTCCCTGCTATTCCCACTGAGTGCCCAAGCTGTGCACAGGGGAGGCGGGCTCTGGGGTCAGGGCCCCCCAGGGGAGAGCTCTATAGAGGCTATTTGGAATGCAGATCCTCGTGCAGCTGAGGCCTTCCTGACTCACTGCTCCTTTTCCCTTCTGGCATCACCCCAGGGCCAAATTCTGCCCTGCAGGCTCTGCCTGGCAAGGCCACTAAAAGAGGGGTCTCCTCTCCACTTGGTTGAGGAGGAGATTACCTGCGATTTGGATTTATGCTCCTGGGAAGGACACGGCCCCTCCCGATGGCAGATTGGGCAGCAGGTCCAGAGTGGCGGAGTTGTTGATGACGATACAGGAACCAGAGCCGGCCTCCAGGCCTGTGTGTCTCCGACTCTGCGCTGCCTCAGAATCCCTCTGGAGGAAGTGGGCAGGCCAATGGGCATCAGCTGAGCAGCCTGGGGCCCTTGTCCTTTGAAACACCAGCTTGCAAGGCTGGCCCTTGGCTGGCATCTGGAGACTCGGTCAGGGAGGGCTCCCACCACCCTGGCTGATAAGAGCGACTCACTGTTCGTGCCAACAATGTGCTCTAAGCTGAACACCTGCTCTCCTGCTGGGAGTCTGGAGCTGGGAATGAGCCAGGCCAGTGGTGCCCAGGTAACCAGCCCCCTAAGTAAAAACCTAGGGCACGGGTTCTGATGGGCTTTTGGAGAGAGCATCTCACTGTGTGCTCACAGCGTGTTCCTGGGGGAGTTCACTGTGCCCCATGTGACCTCAAGGGGAGCAGGTTTTTCTGGACTCCCTTCCACCCCCGCCCCACCCCCTTCACCTTTATCCTGCCTCACTTCCTCCGCTGTCATAAATCACAGCTGCATGTAGCTACGTGCTGAGTCCTGTGGGTCCTCCTAATGAATCATCACCCCTGGAAATGGTCTCGGGCCCCCCAACATGGGGAGGTATTACAATACAGAGTCCAGTCGCCCACCCCTGGAATTCTGATCCAGTGCTTCCGGGGAAGAGGCCTGGGAATCTGCATATTTGCACACATTCTGGGTGGTTCTGAGACCAGGGGTCTGCGGACCTCACGTCGAGAAACACTGCTAACTGGTTCTATGGCAGACATTTCAGTGGAGATGTTTCCTTCCTGGAAGCTTCCCTGCAGCCATCTGTGGAAGGCTACGGGGTGGGGGGAAAACTTTGGAGGTGTCTCTGAGAAACTGTGTCACCAATTTCCACTCGGCTCCTTTTCTGAACAGGAGCCCAGAGCCCGGGCATGAAGCGATCTCCACGCAGCGGCCTCCGTGCCCAGCCCCCCTTCATCACAGCTAGCGGGGCGGCCTTCCCTAATCACCCTGGGATCTGTGGGATGAAGAGGCTGAGAGCAGCGTGGGGATGGGGGAAGGGGGGCCTAATTGGCTGCCAAGGAAACGGACTGATGAGAGGGAAATCGGGGTCTGAGATGGTGCTTCCTCTTCGGCCTCCCAGATACAGCAGGCTGGATGAGGTCCCCCCGTGCCCCCCGCTGTGTCTGGCAGCCAGAGGCCCTGCCCTCCCTTCTGGGGCTGCAGGGCAGGGGTGACATGGAGAGAGCCAAGGCTCATTTGCAGCCGGATGGCCCTCTAAGCCCTGAGAACCCCCAGACTCCTCCTAAGTCTCTGACCTAATGAGTCTAAGTCAGCTTCTCAAGGGTCTCAGGATAGTGGGCACCAGAGCCAACACCTCTTTTTTCAGAGCCACTTTGATTTATGGATTAATTCAATGAACATCCACTGAGCTCCCAGTGCACGCCAGGCACAAGGCTAGATGCTGGGGACCAGCAGCAGGTGAGCCAGAAGACAGAAATCCCCACCCCGTGAAACTGACCTTCTGGCTTGGAGGCAGGCAATCAACAAAAGAACGAAATATGCACTAGAAAATGTGTTCTATGGAGAAAGAGCAAGTGGAAAAGGAGCATACGGAGTTTGGGGAGGTGGCCGTTACAAGGGGGTGACGGCTGAGGCCTCCCTCACTTCTGATCATGCGAGGGAGAACCCAGCATTCTACATCCCGGGCTTGGCCTGAGAATGCAGCCAGGTATGACAGAGACCTGCAGGCTGGCCCCCAGGAGAAACCAAGAAGGCACAGGGGGAAGGCCATAATGCCAAGAGGTAAACCGAGTCAATGCCAGCAAAGACACTTAGCAGACGGAGGTGACCATGGCAACAAACCCAAGTCAGCCTCTCCTCGCCTTTTGCAAAGAAAGCCCAGAGGCTGCTGACTGTTGTATTAAGACCTGATCTTTCGAAGCGTCTTTACGCTGATACCTTGAAGCAATCGCACATTTGGGGAGGGCCTGCCATGAGCCCCGTAAGTGGGCTGGGGTGATGATGGGGCAGTGTTGCTGCTCGGTACTTGTGCAGCTGTGAGTATGGCGCCCACCAACCCAGCAGAGAAACCCACACTAAGCAAGCTAGACCAGGACCTGGGAGAACCAGGGAAGGACCACCCAACCCAGCAGAGACACCATGACTGCAGACTCCCCGTTCCACAAGGGGTTCTGGGGTGGATGTCACCCCAGCACTTCGCAAGATCAACATGACAAATGAATCATCACCTCCTTTATTGCAGATTTGGGAACCCAGGCAGGGCATGGGAAGGGGCTGCTCTGTCCTCATAGCTTCAGGACAGTCAGGACTGGAATACCTTACTTTGCAGCCCCATCTCCAACACCCACCCCCCAAAAAGAGGGAGATGATAGAGGAGGAGGGACCCAAGCCTTGGATTTATCAGCCCTCCATGAGACCTGGCAAGAGAGCCGCCTTCCGTCATCCCTGTTTCACAGGTGAAGAAGCTAATCCACACTCACGGGGTCACCATGAGGATTGATGAAGTCTCGGATAAAACGCACGTGACAAAGCCCAGGGAGGGACAGGCCCACAATTAGAGCGTTTGCTATGATGAGGATGTTTAGACTCCAGGCCTCTCAGGAGCTGTTCAAATCCTCCCTGACTCCACGATGACTGAAATCAGTGGGTGCCTCTGTCTGCCCCCCATCCTGGGGACAATACTTGGGGGCTGCAATAAAGGCACAATTCTCACAGCTATCCTCAAGGACCCACCAGCTGGCACCAGCCACAGCCAGGGAGCAGATCCGTGCCAAGCTGGGCACCATGACCAGGAGCACGGAGAGGGCAGGGGGGAAGAGACGGTGCGAATGCAGGGATGCGTAGGGAGGGCAGGACGGCTACTCTGGTCAGGGTTTTTACATTGGAGGGAGCGTCAGATGCTCCAGGGGAGTCTAGCCAGCACTGTGGTGCCTGGTCTCCACCCAACTACTTGGAGACCCAGGGAGCTGCCTTTGGCTCCCAGGTGATGGCCACCAGCGGCGGCTCTTTCTGTGAGCAGGCTGAGTCAAAGTCCAGTGAACTGGCGCCCCCTATAGGGGTTTGCTGTTAAAGGTAAATTGCAGCCAAGTGGTTTGGAGGCCCAGGTGGGCCCAGGTAAACGTGAGACAAAGCATGAATCTTGCCGTCTGGGTGGGGCCTACAGAAAAATGTTTAAAAAGGGAACTCAGGAACAAGGGGGACAGACGCCATTATGTAAAACTAGAAAAAGGAGATGTCATTATGTAGAAGAAAAGTAGGAGTTGATAGCTCGCCACGAGGTGGAAAAGAAGATTTAGGGCCAGGGACTTTGGAGCTTTGCAAGTAGCCAAAGAAAGAAGGCAGACGCCTGAAGCGGGCCCCTTCTAAAATGTGTGAGTGCAGTCTGATGGGCCGTCTGGCCGCTGTAGCTGCTGTTTATAGTTTTGTTGGCCTAATGCTGTGCTGGAGCATCAAAGCGGTTTTAAAAGCCTTTTCAGTTGCGTCCTGTGTTGTCCTTGGAAGTTGGAACCTGGCCTGCAGTCTGATCAGTGTGTGTCGAAAAGGAGAAGCAATGGCGAAAAAGCTCCATCAACATAAGAAAGTAAAAGCCGAGTTGAAAACGTGGCCTATTGTCTGGAAGAGGAGCTACACATTAGCAGCAGCGGGAAGACGCCATCTTTATTACCCTTTTGGAACTTAAGGGACTGGACATTGTTTTAAGTAAGGTAAACGGCCATATGTTCACTTTAGTAACTTTTGTTTTACCTATGTTAATTTTAGTAATGTTTTGCCCTTTCCTGTTTGTTAAATAAATCCCAATGTTGTTTTACCCTAAACCTGAGTAGTTTTATAAACGTGCACACGGGTGCAGAGCCAATACAGTAACTGGTAACAGTTGAGGGCCTGCCTTTGTCTAAGTTCAAAAGGCCTCATTTTTCCTGGTGTCATTTCCATCCCTGTCTCCACCCCACCCAGCTCCCAGGCCTGGAACAGCTGATCCCACACCTTTGGGTGGGGGGAGAGCCTCCCCTCTCTGCCGGCCGTGGCCCTGCACCTCTCAGGCCCGGCCCAGGGAGAGCCACGCACGGCTCCTGGGACACCTGCGCCATTGTCATCACGGAAACGAAACGCAGCAGCTCCCGGTCAGCTGCTCCACCTGGACCCCTGCCGCTCCCCTGACTTGGTGTTTGGGGCAGTAAGTTAGCTTCTCTGGGCTTCAGGACTGTAAAAGGAGACTAAAGCCTTCTGGAATATTGTGAAGATTACAGGAAGTAATGCATACAAAGTGCCTCGTACAGGAAATGCTCACAAATGGCAGTTAATATATTAGGAACATTAATAATTGGAGTAATAACAGTGACATCTGTTGGCAGGCATCACCCCCGCCAGGCTGGAGATCCTCGGGGGACCGTGTGCTGTCTCCTTATTACTCTCGACTTCTAGCATTGGACTTGACATAGGGCAGGCGTTTAAGGAATGTATGAACTATGAACCGATGCATCAGTGACTGTAAGCAGGTTGGGGAGGTCAAGAAAAGCTTCCAAGAAGAGGTAGATGCTGAAACGGGCTGCAGAGGCCTCAGGACATGGGTGGTCTAGCTGCTGGCTGTGGCCTCAGTGATACTGAGCAGTAACCCCCCACCCAACCTCGCAGACGGACGAGAAACACGGGTTGAGCTCTGCACCGCAAGCGGGCTGGGGCCCGGGCAGTGGGCTGGGTTCACCAGCTCACTTGACCAGTAGCTCTGTGCCCATGTTTCTCATTTCCTGGGGCCAGTGAGCCAGCGTGTCTTGAGACCACGTCTTGGGACCCAGGAGACAAGCAGAGACAAGCAGAGCCACACGAGGTTCCTAAGCTCAGACTAGGCTTACTGTCACTGCTGCCTCGCTCTGTTGGCCAAAGCAAGTCACGTCACCAACCCAAAGCCAGACAACAGGCAATATCCTCCCTCCACTTTTTTGTGGGAGAAGCGCAGCCACCAAGCAAAGGGTGTGGACGCAGCCAGGCTGAAACCCCAACTCCCCACAGTAGGCGCAGGGGAGCAGGGGAGCAGGGAAAGGTTTGCAGAGGAGGGGGTGTGGGAGGACAGAGAAAGAACTAGCCAGAGAAGGTCACCCAGGATGTCCACTGTGAGACAATAAGGGCTGTGGGGACAGCAAGTGGCCTCTCCAAGATCACTAAAGCATCATTCCTTCACCCACTGTTAATGGAACCACATTCATGGCTGTGAATCCCCACCTTGTTTTAGAGCTTTGGCTATAATGTAAAAAAGATTAGCAAGTCCCAACCAGCCCCTCTCCCAGATGAAGAGGGGGCACCCCTTCTTTTTCTGGTTCTTCCTCCAACTTGCTCTGTGACCTTGGGAAAATCACTTTCCCTCTCGGACAGCACAGCCAGCACTCACAATACCTTACATTTGTAGAGCGCTTTTAACTTTATCAAATCATCTTCACATAAGGTTCGCTGTGAAGCATCGGAGACCGATTTTATTACATCCCTGATTTGACAAGTGAAACTCTAATGGATATAAAATGCACAGCTCCTTGGAAGTGCTCTCCAGAGAGGCCTTGGGGGGGCTAGCCCCTTATAACAAACCCGAGGATTCTCTCTACAACAAAGCGGGTCCCTGGATGAGGGCCGACGGTTGTCATTTCAAACAATGTTTGGGGCTACACCATTCCCGTGTGACCCAGCGACGGGGACAGCCTCCTTCATCTTCCCTTTTATTTTGAAAAGCCACCACTCCAAACATTTCAAAGATTGCCACAGAACTTTTTCAATTTAATTAAAAAAAAAAAGCCTCTTTTCGCCAACTTCACAAATGAAAGAGTTGAAAGTGGGACGCCAGCCAGGCCTGGGAGGCCAGCTCATCGCGCTCGCGGCTCCTCCTCCAAAGACCCTGCGCGTTTACCAGCCCAGGCAGCCCCTCCGGCCCGGGATCCTCGGGGGCCCCTGCACTCAGCGCCTGCGCAGGTGGCGCTGCCAGGTCACCAGCAGGGAGACCCAGGCTCACTCACAGTCGCCGTTAGGCTTGCTTCGAACCCATTCGAACGCAGTATCATTCCTCCCCCCTTTGCCACACCAACTCTTTGCTGGGTGAGGAGGACCTGGGTGCGATGTTCAGGGAATGGAGGAAGCAAGATGGAAGTGAGGAGAGGAGGAGGAAGAAACTGAGGCCGGAAGGAAATGAGAGAGGAGAAGGCTCGGGAAGGAGGATGCTCACCGCAGGTCGCCTCCCTGCGCCCAGCGCTACTAAGAGCTGGAGAAGTCAGGAGAAAGCGCCCTGGAGACCCAGAGGGGGCCCCGCTGCTGCCCAGCGTGGGGTGTTGGTAAAGGCTGCCCGGCGCAGGAGCCTTTGGGAGATGAATCAGGGAGCGGGCAGGCCGGAGTAAAGGGGGCTGGGCTCGGAGGCGAGCCCTGGTCGCGTCCTACTACCAGGATCAAGGCGGCGCACATGAGGCCCGTCTCCAACACCCGGACCAGGACCAGACCGTAACTCCTCACCAATCTCCCGCCTCGGGTCTCAGCCCCCGCAAGTCCCCTTCCACAAAGCAGCCGGCGTCTCTGAAGCAAATCTATGACCCTCCCTCTCCCTAAACTCGTCCTCGGCTCCCCATTGCCCCGCCACACTCACCCGGGCAGGCGCTGTTCCTCCCGCTGGACACCCACATCCTCTCTTCACCTAGGTCACTTCTACTCCTCAGCTTCACCCCAACGTCCACTTTATTCATTTCTCCAAGAAGTATGTGTGGCAGCGTTCTGGGGGGTGGGAGTAAGGTCCCCTTGCTCGCGAAGCTGAACCCGAGTGGGGTGCCTTCCGCAGCACAGGATCCTGGGTCACTTTCAGGGGAGGAGGAAGGGGGAGGCTGTGGCGGACGCTGGGGGGCCCCTCCCCAACACCTTGGCCTCCCCGGGAGCCGCCTTCGATGGACAGTTCCACTGTGAGGTGAGGCCAGGGCTTGCCTGAGGCTTCTCTGGCCACAGGAAGCTGCCTGCAGGGTGGCCAGGAGTGTCCGCTGAGCGCCACGACAGTCGCCTGTGTCGGCTGCCTGCTTCTGCATGGTAATCGGCCGCCCGCGCTCGGAGCCTCAACACAGCAACTCCTTAATTGCTCGTGGTTCTGCTTAGGCTGGGCTGGGCTGGGCTGGAAGGTTCTCCTGCTGTCTCGCCGGCGTCACTCATGCACTGCCGCCCTCTAGCAGCTCCCGCAGAGAGGCTAGTCAAGTCATGGGGTGGTAAGGTGCAGCTGCGGGCTGGGACGCCCCGCTCCTCGGCCTGGCTTTTCCGTCGGGACAGCCAGGCTACCTGTATGGCGGCGTCCCAAGAGGGCCAGCCCTGAGCAGCAAGTGCTTCTCGAGCCTCTGCTGGCATCGGTGTGCTGACATCCCACTGGCCAAAGTGAGTCACATGACCCAGTGTCTGTGTGGGAGGGGCCTCTCTCTCTGGAAGGACGCTGGGAGGTGAGGGGCCAGGAGGTGTTAATTAGCAATCTTGCCTCGTGGCTAAGTCCACCAGCTTCCTCACTTCTGAGGTGTGTTCTGTTCAAGCTCTCGGAGCCCCCAGACGGCTTGAGTCCAGTTGCACAGCTGTGACCCACTCACTGACACGCCCTTTATGCCTCTTTCTCTCTTCCTGGGCACGCTGTCCCCCTTCCTCACCGTGCTTCCTGAAATCTCCCCCATGCCCCCTGCAAATAAATTACCTGCACCCAAGTCCTTGGCTGCAGGGAAGCCTAAATAGGCACTGTAGCTTACGTAGGAGATGGAATTCTAAGGCTGTGTTTGAGTGTGCCACCCATCTCTTGGACAGACCAAGGGGGAGAGCCAGCGTGAGATGGAACATGGTGGCCAGGGCACTGGGGAGCCACTGAGGGCTATATGGAGAGGGGCACGATCAACAACTCTGGCCCCTCTGAGTGAGGGTCTGGTTCCCGGGCATGGGCTGGCTGGCTGGGGGCTTGGAGACCTGCTCTACCCAACAGGAACAGGAAGAAAAGAGACTGCGAGGGCACCTCCAAAGACTCCGCCCACCATCAGCCCTTCTAGGCCCACCTGGGCCCCGAGCTGTGTTTACACTTTGCTGGCTTGAGACAGCCGCCCCTCCCTTTTCTGAGTTCCATTCTTACTGATTATTCAAATCTCTCATCCCAGCCTAAGCAAAGCAGCCTGGACGTGGGGCCCTGCGATGGGGTAAGATGGGCAGGCGGCAGATTACAGCCACCCACTCTGCTAAACACAAGTTTAATTGCTTTTTTTTGGAGGGGACAGAGGGAAGGCACAGGCACAGAAATAAAGCAAATTCCCAGTCAGCTGTGTCGGGGCTACCAAGCTGCGCGGGAAGCCCCGAGCTGGGAGCAGCGGACTCTGACCGGGGAGAGGCAGGAGGCAGGGGGTGGAGAGCTGGTGCTGACACATGGGGTGTCCCCTGGGGAGGCAGAGGCCAGTCAGCTGCCCTTCAGGCCAATCATGCCTGGGGCAGGGCGCTCTGTACCACAGGGTTGAGTGGGGAGATCGGGGTGCCGGGGTTCTCGCCTGCATCTTTAACAAGGACAATAATAGTATCAAAGGTTTATGGAGAGCTGACTATGTGCCAGACCGTGGATTCACTGGACGTGAATTAATCCTTCACCCACAGCCGCTAGGCGCACCGCCCGCTCCCTCTGTGCCTATCAGAAGTGCACAATCAACTCGCTGCAGACACAGGGACGAGTCCGCCGTGCACCGAGCCCCAGGTGTATGTAGTCAGCTACCCCCGTGTACTGGCCCGTGCTCTGGGCCAGCTGCTTCACACACAGTGGTCCCAGCAGCCCTCGTGGAGTGGTGTCCTGTTCCTCCTTCCATCCGTGGGAGCAGGTCTTAGAGAAGTGAAACGACTGTTGTGTGTATGATAAAGGGTAAGGTGCATTCAAGCCCAGGTGTCTCTGATGAGAACGGCAACGCCCTTGACCATTGAGCTGGGCGAGGCCCTGGGTACCACTGCCCACATCCCAGGACAGCGTTTGTGTGTGCCAGGCCCCCATACCAGGCTGGGAGTGACACAGACCCTGGCCCTTGAGAACCCCATGATCTCATGAGGAAGGGAAGTGCGTCCACACGATGTCCACAAAGACACACAATACTACAGTGGCGGGTATGAGAAGGTGAACGGGTGGGTTTGGGGAGCAGGGGGGAGCGCAGGCAGATCTAATTCTGCTGCAGGGGAAACAGCAGCTCACATGTCCCCCATGCTAGGGCCAGGGTGCGGGGGGCATTCCTGGGGACTAAGGAGACTCTGGTGACATAGCACTGGCCTTACTGCCCACGGACAGCCTGCTCCTGGGCCCAGTGCCAGGCTCCCTCAAGGTCTTGTCTGGTTTGACGAGTGATCCAGAAGAGCCTCCGTGGCAAGGGGGTGTGGGAAGCTCTCCATGTGTCATCCACTGGGAAGTTGCACAGGTGTCTGAGGAACCTCATAATGAAGATCGCTGCTTCGCTCTACAGAGCCCAGAGGCCTCTTCAGACCTGTGATCAGTGCTCCAGATGACAAGCGCTTTGGGACTCATCCGTGGGTGTGGAGCAAGGGCAGCGCGGGGAATGGCCACCAGGCTCGCGTCCTGCCCGTGTCTGCCCTGTTCGAGGGCCCTTCGCCTGAAGGACATGGCCGCAGCAGCTGAGCAGGCAGACTGAGCGCTTCCCAGGACAACCGCCTGGGGCTAAGTGCTGGATGTGCAGGATCTCACCGAACATTCCTACCATTACCCGCATATTACAGATGGGGAAACTGAGGCACAGAGCAGCAAAACTTGCCTGTCTCTTGAGGACTGGGTGGAGGAGCCAGGACTCGGCCCCAGTCGCCAAACCCTGAGGCCCAAGTACTTCCAGCTGCTCTACCAGTCCAGGTGCGTGTGGTGAGGCGCAGCCCTACCCCAGAAGAGGTGGGGGAGGAGGAGTTTCGTCTTGTTCAGGAAAATAGCTCCAGCACTGGCTCCTCTGGGGGGGTCCTGCCCCCCAAGGGATCTGCTCGTTTATGAAATAACAATCATTTCTACTCAGCCAAGACTTCCAGACTCAGTGGCACAGAGGCTATGGGGGTCAGAGGGAGGCAGGCAAGTGGGAGCCCTGGACCCCAAAGACAGAACCTGCCCTTGCCCTCTGGGGCGCCAGGGAGAAGCTGCAGAAACAGGAAGATGAGTTTCCAGTGGGAAAGCTTCGAAGAGGTCAGCGTGGGCTGGGCTGGGAAATGGGACTGGGGTCGGAGGAGCAGTTCCAGCAAAGGTCTCCGCAGAGGGAGGGTTTCAAGAGGATTAAGTTCAGGTTTATAGAGTTGGGGATAGGTGATGGAAGGGGTCCAAAGTTCCCTCTCATTTCCCAGGCAGCATCCCCCAGCCCGTCCTGGATGGTGAGGCAGGACCAAGCCCCAGAAACCCCAGGGCTTGCTGCTTCCTCGGCAAATATTTGAAAACCTTCTTTGGGTTCAGAGGCTTTCACAACTGGCTCCAGACAGAGCTGGAATTTGAAGGACAAAGGAAGGTGGCTGGAAATGCCACCTTAGAAAGGTCACACCCGTCCTGTCCCAAAGCCTGGGATCCAACCAGGTCAGCCTACCACAGCTGCCAACAGGAAATGCCCAAGACAGACAAATTCCCTCCTAAGGCTCCAGTAGGAGCTCTGGGGTACACTTGGGCCAAGGCACCCCACTCCTGCCCGAGGTTTCAGAGGGACAACTTCCAAAGGCAGAAGCAAGCAGGAGATGAAAATCCCTGCTTCCTCCCTCAAAATTGGAACAGAAGGTCTCCAAGGGGTGCAGGGCATGTTTCAAATCCAGACGTTCTGGAAAGTGCCTTCCTGTTATCACTGCTCCTGTGAGAGGGCCCAGGACATGGGATGCAGCATTGAAGGGGGATAAAGACATGAGGACGTGAGCTCCGCTCTCCAGCTGTGTGACCGTGAGAAAGTGCCTCAGGTGAGGTAAGCAGCCATTTGTGGCCTCAGTAACTCTGCTTTCCCTGGTTTGTTAAATAAATCCCATTATTATTCTCTGAACCTGAGTCATCTTGCAATTGTGGCACAGGTGAAGAACTCAAATGGTGACCCCTAACTATTTGGGCACTGTCCTTGGCCAGTTCCTGCGCCCCTTGCTCCCCTGTATCAGTTTTACCTCCCCCAAAGCAGTGCCAGCATTTTAAAATCCTAAACACAAAAGCTCTCAAGATGGCGTCTTCCTGCCACTGAGGCCCTGGAGCACGTGGCAGCCAGACAAAGGCCAGGACCCAAATCACGAAGACAGCAGAAGACACAACAGGAGAGGCTCACGGGGCTGCCGAGGTGCCCCAGCACAGCACCAGACAAGCGACTCTCAAAAGAGCAGCTACAGCAGCCTAACAACCGACAAACGGCCACACTCACGCAGCTCAGCGAGGTGCCCAGCTCTGTGTCTTCGCCTTCCCTGCTGCTGTAACAGCAGCAAAGCTGGGAACAGTTTTAGTCGCTTGGCAACCTGCAAGGCCTTCGAATTTTCTTCTCCGAGGTTGGCTGCCGGAAGCCTTTCTACGTCCTTCAGAGGTGCACAACAGCCTTCTGGAAGATGGCCACGGTGGGGCCAGAAATCGCTGACCCCAGAATCACTGAAGATCTGAAAACGCTGAAACCCCAAATGTTGAATCCTGGGGGCTGCTTCTGCAGTCCCTTTTATTTCTTATCAGAGTCCCCACACTTTGTATTTCTTCTAGGGCTATCTGTCCTCACTAGCACCCGCCTCCAGGGGGCGCCACCTGCAGCAGTCTTTGGATTCAGCCCTATTACAGGACAAGTCATCACAGTTGGTATCCGTGCTGAAGTGGCCACACATATGTTGCTGGCTCTCAGTGAGCCACAGAGCTCCCTTTCCCAAAGCTCCGGGGCTGTTAATCAGAATAGGGGTATGGTATTTTGGACAAGCTCCCCAAGTAAGTCACCTTAATGTCTGCAAGTCATAGCTATAAAACAGACTCCAAGCCCTTTTCTCAAGTTTAAGGTCAACTTGGAGCTGCACTGATCACTCTTTGAAAAGCCCCTTTTGTATGCCAGGTACTTTACCAACATGATTTGGAAGTTTCTATATACTAACAGGGATGTCCATGTGAAGTGACCTGCCCCTGGCCAGTTAATCAGGGGCAGGTCAGGTTTTTTTTAGAAGTCACATCTCAGCCACCGCTTCTCCTCTGCACAGTGTGAAGGGAAGATTGCAGGAATTTCTGTCCAACTACTTCTGAGCAACCCCAGGGGCATTCCTAGAAGGGGTAATGGTCAGACCCAGGTCCCTGGAGACCACAAGCCCGCCCCTGCCCCAGGCAATGAGAAGAGCCCCCTGCCTGACTGCCCCTCATTTGATCTTTGTCTCTGCTGGTGGATTTAAGATGCACCAACCCCCAGTGCTCCAGGGGTTCATCTAAACATGATTAAACAACCATTAGGCCTCGTGGCTGGGAAATGGAGATTTACAGACTTCCAAACCTCCATTTAAATGCAAATGCAACGTCTGGCCCGGAACCACGGATCTGAGCAGCATTAAAGTTACCCGGTCCTGAGGCTTCCACTCCGCGGGGCCACCGAGCTTCCCCACTTAATCCACGGGGCGTTACCGGTACCTGCCGGAGCCAGGTCAGGAAGGACGAGGGGACAGGGCCTGTAGTTGATGCCCGCCCGCTTACCCCTCCTCGCCGGCTGGGTGTGCAGATGTTAGCCTCTAGCTCCGGACAGCACAACCTTGTCAAGGTCACACACAGCTGGAAAATCCTGGAGTCAGAACGCAAACCCCTGGCCCACTGACTGGAGCGTTAGGCAGATCAGACTGCAGGACGAGTGGCACCTGCGGGGTCCTCCCAAAAGCCTGGGGGTAGTCACTGACTTGAACTGTGAGGGCCAGGGCATCGCCTTTGAGTTGAAAGTGAGTACCACTCAAGTTAAGCCAATAGCAAAAAGGCCACTTCAGCAAGTGCCTACTATGTGCCAATCAGAGAATGTACCATCTCACCTTCCCGGGACCTTCGGAGGTGGACCAGGGGCCGTGGAGCGTGCAGTCACTCTGAGAAGGGACCAGGGTGGGTATTGGAACCGGGTCTGCCCCTGAAGCACTGCCCCAGGCTGTGCCCTCCCAAAGCCAAGTTGGCATTTATGACTTTTATTCAAGTCTCAGGTGAGTCAATGCCCTGACCCAGGGGTACGGGGACCAGGGGCTGTAGCCAGTCATCAGGAGGAGGAGCCTGCTGCACCCCAACCCCAAGGCCGCTGCCCACTGTAGGTGTCTGGAGGAAAGGGACGCTTGCTCAGGGGACCAACCCACCCCGGTTGGATTGGGACTTCCCAGGTTTTAAAACAAGAGTCCCGTTTCCCTGGAAACTCTTGTCTTAAGCAACCCAGGATGACGGTCACCCTAGCGATGACCCAGATGTAGCACAAAGGGACAGGGGAGGAGAATGAAGTCTTTGGACACGTTCAGTTGGATCCCAAGGAGCAGGCCTGGCCACTGCTTGACACAGGCCAGGCCAGTCCCAGGGTGGGGGCTCACCCATAGAGAACTGGGGAGCCCCTGGGATCTGCCTAGTTGCCGGAGCCAGGCTTTGAGAGGGGTTGCTATCCTGAGGAAGGGGGCTTCCTGCCCGGTTAGGGGGGCACAGAGAACACACTGGACTCACTTCCACCCTCCGCCCCACCCGCTAAGCGGGGTGGGTGGGGTGTTTGGGAAGACCCTTCGGAGGATACCATCTTAGCTCCTGGCCTCACGGGCATTTGCTCAAGGCTTAGATGCAAGAAATCATGCCCACGCGGGCGATTTTCAGCCATTGGGCCTCCCCTTACTTTCTGGATCTGCCCGTCGGCCAGGGGGCGAAGTCCTTGATGCCCAGTCTCGGTTTCTGTTTCTGCTTCTGTCCCCTCTGCACGGCCTCCCAGCTCACGTCCTCTCCAGACTCCATTTGCTTCTGACCTTTGGCCTCAGAAACAGACCACAAAGGGTGACAGCAGTCAGGCCAGCTGTGCACAGAGGGCAGCGCGTCCCCTGGGGAGAGACCCCAGCTGGGGTTGTTGGGGACAGAAAGGACAGACTCCTCTTTAGCATCCAAATGCAGAGGCTAGGGCCGGGGAGGACGCGGCCCATCCACTCAGGAGGCCTGAGCTTTGGGGGAAAGAGCACAGGTCTGGGGGACACCCACCTGCAGAGCCAGCTCCGACAGTCCTTGCCAGGCTGCCACCCTAAATAGGTTGCTTCTGCTTTTGAGGCCTCAATTTACTCATCTGTCAAATGGAGCCCCCAGCATCTCGTGGGACTTGGGCTTCAGGGCAGAGCCTGGCCGAAAGGGCCTGGGCAGCTGTGTCACAGGCAGGCAGACGTGAGGGGACAGGAAGGGGTGAGCGGGGTGCAGATGAAGCTGGAGGAGGAGGGGGCAGGCTGGCCGGGAAGATGAGTGTGAATGTGCATTGTAGGGGAGCCAGACTGTGCCCCTTAATCAGGCTTGCTATCCTCTGCCCTTCCGTCCAGCCCCTCCCCGCCCTGGATAATTAGGAAGGACACCCGTCCCTGCCCTGTGGATAATTAGGAAGGACACCGATTAAGAGGACGCCCCCTCGCCCCCTGGCTTCTTTGTTTGAAGCCCTCCTGGTGAATTATGCAGGAGGCAGCAGGGAGAGGCAGGCGCGATCGCTTCATTATTGATGAGAGATGACGGCCCTCTGCTGACAGCCTGCCTAAGAGATATGATTAGCTTGTAAAAAATTAATCACCGTTCTCAGGGAGGACACAGATTAAAACCCCGAGGAGTGGTGTTATCGATGTTCCCTAATTTCAGGGGACTTTGAAAAGGCTTTAGCGCAACTTGGAGGAGACAATTAAATTCAATTAGAGTCACAAGTGCTGAAATGTCACTGCCGCCAGGCGGGGTTGGGGGATCGCTGAGGGAGGAGCTGCAGGTGGACACAGCCTCTCCCCCCTGGAAGGCTCCTTCTGCGCTCTCTCTGCAGGTGATCTCATGCTCACCTATGCCTTCAATTACCACCAAGATGCCGATGACTCACACACTTACTGCTCCAGCCTGAACCGCTCCCGGAGCCTCATCCAGAGATTCATCTGCCTCCATGGACTATCTCAAAGGCACCTCCACCTCAACATGACATCCCAGCCATGCCCGCTCCCCTGCTCTCCCAGCTGCCCCCCGCCCCCAGGGCTCTCGTCTGGACAAGAACACCACCCACAACCAAATCCACCACCGAGACCTGTTGATTTAACTCCTGAACATTTTGGGAATGAGCCCACTTTTCTCCATCTCTGCAGGCCACCACCCTACCCCTTGCCACTTCCTCTCCCACCTGGATGACGTCAGTGACCTCCTCGTGGGTATTAGATAATTTTGGCCTCTCTGATTTCACCGTGGTTGGAATGGACAGTTCCGGTGGGGGGGGGGGGGGGTTTGATACAATGCCCTGATGCGGCTGCGTCAAGCATGGTAGCATCTGCCCTTTCGGCCCCTGAGCTCCTCCGATGTTGGGGGACTAAAGTGGGGGGAACGTCAGCACCCCTGATGGATGATGACCCGGTCTCCCTTGTGGGGTGGATGGGCAATTCTGGAGCTTTGTGTTTGCTTCTCAAGAGGTCCCAGCAGAACGGAGCCCCCATTCCTGGAGCAACATCCCCGCAATCCCAACTGCCCTCTCCCCGCTTGGTCACTCCTGTGGCCAGCTAGTTCTCTCACACAAGCCCCCCACCCCCAATTCCTTGTCTCAGCTCTGCTTTTGAGGGGTCTCAGGCTAAGGCACCCCCTCGTGCCCTCCCCATGTATCAAGGAACTTCACACGTTTCTCTGACCACTTTTTGGCTTCCGTCCTCCAGGATGCCTGGTTCTCTCAGGATAAAAGCATAACCCCCGTCTCCTGTCACACTCAGCCCTCCAGACCTGTGTCACCAGGACCCTTGTGACGTCTTGCCCAGGGTGTCTGCTGGAAGGTTCCCCAGAGCTTCATGGGAAGGTCAGACCCTTCTCTTGTGCTTTCTCATAGCACCAGCTCTCTCTTCTCTTACTGCTAATCAGAAGTGCAATTTCACAAATTTCACATGTCTTTGAGGGGTTATTTGATTAATGTGTCTCCTCCATTAAGCGTCAGCATCAGAAAACAGTCTGGAAACTTCAGAATCAGCACAGCACCGATTCAGGAAGGAGGGAAAAAGAGAAGGGGGAAAGGAGGGGAGGAGGGCAGGAAAGCCCAGTGTCCCTGCCTCCCTTCCTCTCCAGTGTTCAAATTCTCCACCATTCCTGCAGGTCCAGTTCAAAAGCCACCTCCTCCCAGGAGCCTTCCCTGATGGCCAGGTCCCTAGCCATAACAAGTGCTTCCTCTTCTGAAAGGCCACAGAGTCTCTACTGGTTTAGGTTTTGGTTTCACTTTAAGAGCTTTATTACACCATAGTTTATATGCCATAAAGTCCGCCTGTTCTAAGTGAACAATTCAACAATCAAACCTGAGGTTTTATACCCTAACCTGACATGCATTGATCTCTAGCCACAGCCGCTGTTAGGGACAACTCTCGGTTCCCTGATGGAAGGCTCAGGGTATCCTCACCTTGGGATCTTCTCCTCCAACTACAGAGCCCACACTTCTTGCATACTAAGCTGGGGAGTGAGTCTGCATAGGTCATCTCTCCCTGGGGGAAAGGAACTGAAAGCAACAACAGCTGATACTTCAAAGTAGATCCCAGGCCCTGTGCTGTGTCTGCCTGTGTGATTCAGCCAAACACACAGGATTTCCACGAGGCCAGGGACAGGAACATCACTCCCAGTACAGAAAAAGCTAGAGACTTGCCCAAATTACAGGGTTAGCACATAGCAGAACTGGGACACAAATGCAGGGAGTCTGGCTCCAGGGGCCTATTTGAGGCAAAGTGCACTAGTGTCGGGGAGACCGACTGTTGGGGTTTCCCTGGGACACAGGACTTTCAGTTTTAAAACCAGGACAGCCCCAGGTGCACTGGGACAAGTCAATCACCTTATAGAATGTTCACCATTATGGGGGAGGCTTACTAGAATGAGGGTGCTGTTGAGCTTGGCGAGGGTTTCTCCAAGGTTCTAGGGGCTCTTCAAACGGCTGTGTCCCATTGCTCCCTGGCCTCTATGGCCACTGTCCAGGGCTCGCTCTCCTCCTTTCCTCCACTTCGGACTCCTGGGAGAGCACGCCTGCCTCTCCTGGTCCCCATCTGCAGGTTAAAGATCCCGGATCCTGAGGGAGAGCCACCTGGGAGCACAGACCCTGCCCTGGATCAGTGGCTGCCATGGGCTTGGAGCCCAGTAGGACAAAGGACACTCAGAAGAGGTGACTCTTGCTCACTGTAAGCTTGCTCAGTGGCTTTGCTATGAGACGACTCAGCTTGCTCATCTGTTCAGTGGGTCCCCGGGAAGCTCATCCCAAGGGCAATGACAGTTTGCTGTGCAAGACCTACACAGACCATGCCCATGTCAGGCTCAGCACAGCATGACTGATGATCCTGTTTGATCCAACCAGGCTGAGGCTCCGAGAAGCAAAGCAACTTGCCTGAAGTCACACAGCTTCCCCTGTAATCTTTACCACCTTGCTGTTTGTGAAAGGGGTCCATGGGAGACAGGGCACTTCAGTTGATACAAGGTGGGAGGCAGGAATCTGCAATTTTAGCAAACATCCCAGGCAGGCATGGTTCTTCCCCTTTCATTGGTGGGAAAAATGGACTTAGAAGGTAAGAACTTGTCCCGCACACCCAGCACATAAACTGTAGAACTGAGACTAAAGTCCAGGCTACCGTTAACTATGTGAGATATGCACAGCCAGCACTGTCAGGAGGCAGGGGTCTAGGCTGGAAAGTTAGCTGGGGCAGATCAGGGGTGCTCAGACACCCGGCTGGGTACTCTGTCCTCCCAGAGGACAGGGAAGCCCAAGACAGTGCAGAGTCCTCCTCCCAGAGCATCCACATGGACGAAGGCGCATTGCTGGAATTGGAGCGGCTCCATTCACCTGCTTGAGAAGCTGCTGATAATGGCTGGTTTTAATGACACTAAATTAGTAGACAATGCTGCAAGCCTGAGGGTGCTCCTGGAATGGAGAGCATTTGCCAGGAATGGTTCCCAGAGCATCTCTGTCTCAGGGCTGGGGCCAGAGGAGGGAAGGCGGGAGGGAGAAAAGACACCAAGAGTTGGAACCAATAGGAGTGATCCGAAAGGGAATCTTTGGGCACTGAGACCTTCAGGCTAACGGAAGGAAAGGTTGCCCACCTAGCACTTGACCTTTAGCCCATTTCCCACTCTGTAGACTAGAGGAATTGAACAACGCCAATCTTCAGCATAGCTGGCATTTACTGAGCACTTATTTGACGCCAGATCCTGTTCTAAGTACTTTCCACATATCAACTAGTTAATTTAATCCACACAACAATTCTATGAGGTCAATACTTGTGGTTGTTATTAAACATGATCACAAATTCTTTGACATTCAGTCCATCAGAGGCATGGTCTACATTCCTGTCCCCCCTTGACTCTGGGTAGGCCCGAAACTACAACAACTGATCAAATACTGTAAAAAGGGACGCCCTCTGACATTCAAAGCTAGATCAGCAAAGATGTAGAGGTTTCACTCTTGGGGTCCTGAGGATCCTTGTGTGGTCCAAGTACTCTTGGCCGCCATATTGCCAGGAAGCTCAAGCTGCATAGAGCCATTTAGAGGTGTTCTTGTCAGCAGTCCTGGGGGAGTCCAGCTCTAGCCATTCTTCTTCCCACAGAGATGGCAGTGACAAGTCATCCCCTTTCTGCCCCATCCATTTCCTGACCTATAGAACCCAGAAGCATAACAAAATGGTGGCCCCATGACATGGAGTCTGGAGCTGTTTGACATGGAGTTTATCACACAGTAGATAATGAGAACAGTATGATTTTCAGGAAACTGAGTCACCATAGGAATTAAGCCAAAGGCAATTGGTTCCAGAAGCCATGTGCTTAAAAGTCCTCATGAATGGGAACACTTATAATTACCAAAGTCATTAATTGAGATACTTCTCTGGCCTAATCTCAGAACCATTTTGACTCTAAAAACTCTCTTTAGCAGTCAGAGATAATTAAATGTAACTGCATCCTTTACCAAAGTCTTTCAAAGTATATTCAAGGTGACCCCAAGTTTAGTCTCCAACCTTATTAACATCCCTTTTCCTCTCCCATCTGTTCCCCCATCTCTTGTTGTGTCACCGTTCTCCTCAAATCCTTTCCCCCACAAAAGCCCTCCTCCCCCACAGCAAGTCCTCCCTCCACCCCTCCCTACCTTACTTCCCAGCAGGAAGAAGTTTTCCTCTTTAGAAGAAGGGTGCAGCTATGGATGCTGCCAGCTATGGGTGCTCCCACCTCCCACTTGAGTCACTTTTGTACTGCCCCATTGCAGAAAGCCCTCATCCTTTTCTCATTGTTTCAGGAGCTCTGATTATATCATGTGTTTTCCAGAACCACCTGAGGGGTGGAAGAAGCCCTAAAATTCCAGGGAGGCAGTGACTGTCAAGAACTGGATCTCTCCAGCTGGATGTTTCCAGTGACAGGCTTCGTTCAAGGTCCAACCCTGAAGTCCCCCCCCCCACCTCCTACCTGCCCCACCACACCCTTCTCCTATCTCTGACTGAGGTCAGCAGTCCGGAGTCACCCCGGCCTCTCTCTCCTCCCTGCCCACATCCAAGCACGAGCCCTGTGGATTCTCCCTCGACACGTCCTCCCGGTGCTCTGCCCTCTGCCCGCCACAGCTCACCTTTCCAGTGCCCAAGTCCAGAGCCCAGGCATGTTCCTTCCCTATCGCAGCTCCATTGGTTCCACACCCTTTGAGTCCTAGCCCAGGCTTTCCTCTCCAGTCCCGCTGTGCCCCTTGTCCTGCCCTTTTGGGCTGGTGCCCCATCTCCAGTCACTCCCCTCTGCAGCTCCACCTCCCAGGGCAGGCAGAGGGTCTTCCTGCAGCCCCTGGGAGGGGAGCACTCCGGGCAGTGCCCTGTCTATTCACTCTTGCTTCCTGGTGCCCGTGAGTAAGGATCTGGGGTGACACCCAGTCCTGGTCCCTGCCCCGGCCCCTCGCCTCAGCAGCTCTTCCCTGGTGAGCTCACAATGCCTGTCCCCGCATTGCTATGCTCGTGCCCATGTGTGCTGGCATAAATACCTTGGCCCGGTGCCACCCTGACTCCCAGGACCCAGACATGGGGACCTTCCCCAGAGCCCCCTCTGGCTGCCTGGCAGAGACTTTCCCTCTTTGGGAGCCTGATACAGACATGTTGGCCGCCCGGCTCCAGCTCTTGCCCTCCCCCGCCCCAACAGCCGGCCTGGTTCCAGCTCACTGGGCCAAGCCAGGACCCAATGTCCCGGACTGGGGTGGCTCCCATGCCTCCCTAGGAAGGACTCCAAGTCTCCCCGCTCAGGTTGCTTAAGAGTAATCCCTCCTGCTGGCAAAGAGGCAAGGGCTTTCAGAGGCCTCTGACTTCCTTTTTTTCCTAAAAAATATTTGTCAAGGTTCTTCTGTGCCAGAATTGGGTGCTACCTCCACCATCTCCCTGACACCCCACCATTCCCTGGCAAGGTGGACATTCTGACTTATTTACTGAAAAGAACAGGAGGCCCTAGAAGGTTCTTATGTTAATAAGCAAGTGCACATGAACCAATAGGCAGGTGACCAGCGAGCACCAGAGGTGCCCAAGCCACACGTGCCCTCTGTCCCGCGTGCTCAGTGCATGTGGAAGAGGCACTCAGGACCTGGCTTAGTCTTTAACTTGAGAGACAGAGCGCCCAGGGTTCAAATCCCTGCCCAGCACTGTCTGGCCATGTCGCCTCTGTTTCCCCATCTGGGGAACAGAGCTACCACTGCTACCCATACAGCAGCCGTCTCCACGGCGAGCATCTGCGGGTAATAGCTGCGCACGCCACGTAGCTGACCGAGGGATGTGCTCAGCAAGCGGCGTCATGGACATCCGCAAGGGCCTTACATTTCAGCGCCCAGGTTTTTTTAAATATATATTTTTTTACTTATATCTTTTACATTCTTGTGTATTCCCCATGGGTTACCCACCACCAATTCACCCGTGAACCATCACCATAGTCCCTTGTGCTCTTTTCTCTCCCCTTTTAAGCCCTTTTCCTTCCTCTCCCTCGCTGAGTGTCTCTCATTTCTGGTTGCCTGCTAGTTTCTGTTTTGGTCTTGCTGCTGTTGTCCCGATCTCTTATTTGGTTCCCCCGTATTCCTCCTATAAGTGAAACCATTCCATATTTTTCTTTTTCCTTCTGGCTTATTTCACTGAGCATGATCCCTGCTAGCTCCATCCATGTTCTGCAAATTGTGTTAGCTCCCAGATTTTAAGGGGGAAATGAACAAGATCTAACTTTGGGAAGAGTCAGGGGGGGCGGCATCCTCTTTACAGTTGCTAGACATGGAAATCAGCACTAGCTTCTAGAGAACAAATTGGATAATGCGGGTCAAAATGTCGGTACAGACCACGCACTGTTGCTCGCGCTGCCTACCACCCCGCAGCCTGCTTCCTTCCTGCTTTGGGTCCTGCTCCCCGATGCCTGGCACGGCATGGTTCTTGGTGAGTGAATGCACAGGCCATTTGACTCAGGATTTCTGCTCCTAAGGATCAATCCCAAGCCAGTAGGCAAAGGTACAAATACAAAATGTTTGAGGAGCACTGTTTTAGTGGTTAAAAAAAAAAACAGTCTTGGGCCTCCCTGCTAGTGCAATGGGGTAAGCGCAGCACTATGAAGCTATCTAGAGTCACTGCAGCACGACTTCCATCCCCGGCCAGGGAGATTCCCACATGGCGCAGCAGACTTCTCCTGCCTCGCCCGCTGCTCCCCTCAGCAGTGTACTTCAGTCAATCTGCCTGTTCTGCTCCCCACTGTGTCTCTGGTGAATCTTCTCACCACCCTGCACCTCTGGCCTACACCCCAGCTTAAATCTTAAAAAAAAAAAAGACAGTCTTATGTCCATTGATCAAAGGTGCTTGAGATAAAGGACAGTGAGCTGAAGCCCTGGACCAGGAGAAAAGGGATGATCTCCACGGCAACCCGTGAGGTGGGTGCTGTGTCATTCTCCTTGATGCTGAAGGAAAGAAGGAAATCGCAAAGCGGTGTACTGAATTTGGTTCAATTTGTGTACAATTGTGTGTATAAGCAAAAGAGGAAATCTGGGGTGGTGGCCACTTTTTCTGGTGGACGGGAGCCAGAGAATTGATTTTCTTTCTCGTGCCTCTCTGAATTGTTTAGATTTTTAATGTCGAAAATAGATGTTTGGCAAACAGATAAACTAACACTTGTCTTCCCATCTCTCTCTTTTTTTTAAGATTTATTTATTTATGTATACAAGAGCTGGGGTGTAGGCCAGAGGTATAGGGGAGTGAGAGGATTCACCAGGGACAGAGTGGGGAGCAGAACAGGCAGATCCACTGAAATCCAGTCCTGAGGAGAGCAGCAGGTGAGACAGGAGAGGTCTGCTGCGCCATGTGGGAATCTCCCTGGCTGGGATCGAACTCGTGCTGCAGTGGCTGCTGATAGCTTCATAGTGCTGAGACTTGACCCCTGCATCACCAGGGAGGCCCTCCTCTTTCTCTTACATGGAGAGACAGACCCACCATACACACCCCTCTCCAGCCCCACCCCCGATGTCTGCCCACCCACTTTCTCTCTTCCTCTTCTGAGAGTGTGCAGGGGCGAGGGGTGGTAACTGTTCCTACAGTGGTTGCTGACAGTGGGAAAGGCAAAGGCATCACCCACTGAACATTTCCCCGTGTCCAGCGCTCTATTTCCATCTTCCTCTCCAGAGGAAGCAAGATGGCGGCCCTCTGATCCCAACTTCTTGGATGATTGAGGGAGAGAGACACTTTCATTATTGGTACAGCAACTGTAAGAGTATAAAACTAGGGCCTCCCTGGGCCTCCCTGGTGGCGCAGCGGGTTAAGTGCTGTGCTGTGGAGCTGCTGGCAGCTGCAGCGGGAGTTCAATGCCCGGCCAGGGAGATTCCCACATGGCACAGCAGACCTCTCCTGCCTCGCCCACTGTTCCCCTCAGCAGTGTAATTCCGTCGATCTACCTGTTCTGCTCCCCACGCTGTCTCTGGTGAAGCCTCTCGCCACTCCACACCTCTGGCCTGTACCCCAGCTGTATGTATAAATAAATAAATCTTTAAAAACTTTAAAAAAAAAAAAAAAAAAGAACTGAACCCAGCAGTGTGGTCCAGACCCCAAAGCTGACCTGCACCTGAGGTTTAGGGAGCATCTGCCAACAGCCAGAGCCAGTGTGAGTAGGGGGGCACAGCCGGGACCCAACAGCCTGAGCCCGCTTTGTCCCTGTTTGCTGGCGCCTCTGCGGTGCTGACGCCATCCCTCCTGGACCAGCAGAGCGCAGCCTAATCGATGCTGCTCAGCGCCATGTTCAACAGGTGTTTCTTGAGCACAAACATTTTTCTTCTTTCCTTCTTAAACTCTCCAGACAAGCAAGTGCTTCCCCGGTCAGAAACATGCATTAACTCTAAGTTATAACTTTCTCTAGCTTTATTATTTTCTTGATGCTTTGACATCTTGGGGCCTTGGCCTGCAGGGGCTGACAGGACCTCCCAGGGCTGGCTGATTCCTCCAGAAAGCAAACAGATCCCTTTCTCCAGATATACTTTTCATATGCAAACCACCCAATCCAGAGTCCAGCCCTCCATTGCTTCCTTCATGAAGCTTTCACAGGCCACCCCTGCCCTAATCACCTGTGGGCCAGGCACCAGGCAGCCAGCGGACGCCCTACATTCGGGAGCCAGAGCAGGAACCTGAGCCTCTGAAATTATCCAAATAAGCCAACTAAACCAGCTTAGCCGGCTCAGCCTGCCTCCCCCACACACCCCCCTTGAAAACCACAACAGACTCTTGCCTGTGCCCCCACTGCCCTCCTGCCTCCTGGATGGCCCTGTGTGGTGCAGCCCTCCTCTGGGGGAGCTGTAACTGCTCTCTTGGCCAGGCAGGCATCTTCATCTGCTGGCCTTACCGTCATGGAGTAATAATGAAACTTACATTTTAAAATGAGAGAGTCCTAGTAGATGCTCAATAAATACATATTGATGACGTAAATGAAAATACCCGGGAAATGAACGACCTGAGAAAAATACATTTGCATCCATTTGGCTAGAGTAATAGAAACTGGACTCTGCCTTCCTTCCTTCAACAATGAGAACTTTTCAATTTCACACACCAGCATCCGAAGCCTGGGTGGGCTCCAGTTATAGCATGATCAAGGCTCTGGGGCCCACTCCATTTCTCTGTGTTTGTCTCAGCCCCACCCTTCCCTGAGTGTGGGATTCACGCCCAAACTGTCTTCTCTCCTAGGCGTGGGATGGCTGCCTGACACGATGGGCTCAAGTGTCTTCCCAGTTTCCACCCAGTGGGACAGAGAAATATGCAAGCCCCAATCCCACCCCCAGCGCAAGAAGTCTCCTCCAATCCACCTGGCCCCCCCACCACCAAAAGGCAGTGCTGGTTGGCTTAAGTCCGGACTCTGAACTCATCACCAGGAACCACGACCATGTGGGAAGACTCCAACAAGGACCACCCGTGACTAGCTCTTGGGACAGAGTCTGCTTTCCCGACGGAAACAGGCTTTGTGGGGGAGGGGAGAATGCTTGAACAGCACAGAAGTATCCTGAGGGATGTCCACAGGAAGGCGGGATAGGGACAGCATGTTGGAAAGGCAGCCTCCAAGACCCACCACAGCACTAGCACCCCATGTGACAGACGATGGGTTTGGGCTATGCACCCAGGATCATGGAACTCAAGTGCAGGGAAACCTGGCTTTGAGCCCAGACCTCCCCGACTCCTGGACTCTGAGGGACCAGGAGCTAAGCCCCCAGGACAGAGATGTGTCTGTTCTCCAATTTCTAGTACCCGGGGCTTGCTGTGACCTCTCTTGTGATACAACAACACTGGAGACTTGATTTGGCCACCCCCACCCCACATGCCGCTGCTTGGGAGTGTGGGGCTGCTCCCCATCTCCCCACCCCAGGGGTCTGGGCTAGATCCTGGCTCTAGAATCACTCACAGTCAGTCCAGACCCGGGGGTGGTCCTGCCTCCATGTTTCTAGGCTGAGGTCTTACCCGAGAGGGTTTGGGCCCTGGATCCCCCCATCCCTGCATTCCCCAGTGTTAGCACTTCCAGGTGAGAGGCATCAGGGCGACCCAGCCTCTCTGTTCACCACTCTCCTCCTTGTACTTTCTCTGCCAGGCCTGCTCCCTCTCACCTCCACCATCTTGCACGGCCATCCCTGTTTGATGTACCTTGTTCCTGTTTCTCTTCCTACCCCCCCAAGCTTCACCTCATCTTCAGCATCCCTCACTTCTCAGTTTGTGACCCTGGCAAGTTACCTCCCTCTGCTTCAGTCTTCTCATCTGAGAAGTAAATGTAACCATAGAATTGCCATGGAAATTACATGAAAAAAATGCACACAGAATTCATAGAACAGCATTTGGCACGCAACAAGTGCTCACAGAAAGTATGTATTATGATTCTTATCCTTATCATCCACAGACCTAAGCTTAAACATCACTTCCTCCGGGAAGTCCTCTCTGACCACCTCTCCCAGGTGTAGTTACCTGCCCAGCTCTGCGCCCCCACACATTCTGTTTAGGGTGAGAACCTATCACTCAATGCCCAAGTAGTTCTGTGCCCTGCTCACCCCTGAGAGCAGACATGACAGCTTCACTCTTGCCCTCCAATGCCTCGCACATTGCCCGCCACATTGTCACAAATGAATAGACACTTGGAGAAAGGAATGAATGAACGGAACGAGCAAGGACTCTTCACCACCTGAGTCATTGTTCCACCAGTAGATTCTCACAGTGGGTTTTCTTCTGCTCTGAGAGCTCCTTCCTTTCCTGCCCGGCCCTTCCCTCCACCCTCTGCCCCCTGGCAAACACCAGCCTGGAGTTTAACATTCATGGCCTGATTAGCACTTTCTTTCCTCACCAGCCTGCCTTTCAGAACAGATGCCGTCTCCCTCCCAATCAGTCCCCTCTGCTGCTGCACCTGGGGCTTCATCAAAGGGCCCTGATTTCCCTCTCTCCACCGCCCAAACCTGTAAGACACATTCTGGCTGCCAAGAGGGGCTGACCCCCTCCCCACTCGGTGGACCTACCCTGGCAGGGAAGCCAGGCTGGGCATCCAGCCCCCCACCCTGTCCTTCCAGGAACTAGCGCACTGCTCACCCGGATACGAATAATCCACATATGCAGACGGGAATCCAGGCAAAGATAATCCAAAACCAGTGGAGGATCCAGAAGTCATTTCAACTTGGCTTTGAAGTGCATTCGATGAACTTATTTTTTCCCCTACCACAAATTTCACTTCTTAATCCTCCTTCACTTCTGCTAATGTTGAAATGAGTTTGCTTGCTCTGCGCACCCACCGGGGGGAAGACCCCAGGGAGGATCTAACAGTCGCAAGGAACAGCTTTGCATTTGACACCAGTCTAGTCAAAGAGCAAAGTCCCGTTGCATGGGGATACAGGGCACTAGGGGTGCAGCAAACCCAGACCCCAATGAGGCCGACAGTGGTCCTCGGGTCAGCTGCTCCCTGCTCTCTGCCGTTCCAGCGCAGCCCTGCCTCCAGAGAAACACACAGCCCTCACACAGCGCACGGGATGCTTTTCCAGAAGCAAAAGGAATCAAAATCAAAATCACTTTCCATGTGAACTGACAACACTGGCCAAGGGCTGGAGGACCGGCTGCCCCTCGGCCCTGCCTTCTCCCACCTGGAACATGCCCACGTTCCTGGCATACGATCTGGATGTGGAGGTTACCTCGCTGAGAGCGTGTCTCCCCATCTCTGGAAGCCTCTGGAAAGTGGGTGGTCAGACACGTGGTTGTAGGGAGACCGTAGGCAGCAGAACATGGAGCTACCTTTGGGGCCAGTCCCCCCATGGTAGCGAGTGTTAGTTGAGCACTTACTATCTACCAGCTTCTATGTGCAGAGCTTCCCAGGTCCTAACTCCCCGAGCCTTAAACAGCCTCCTAAAGCAAATACTGTTCTCATCCTCCTCTGGAACGGCAGGCGGGGAGATCTAGAAAGGTCTTGGCAGCCCCAGGGCCCCCAGAGCCGGGATTGGAACCCATGTCAGGACCTAGCCATCCCACAGCCCACCCTGCAGCAGGGACACAGTGACAGAGAGGGACAAGGACATCTCCCGTACAAAGGCCAGCTGTATCCTTTCAAAATGAAACCAGGACGCTCAGGGCAACAGGATGAGGTACGGGATGGGCCAGTAACCGCGATGACCCGGGCTTGACAAGCTGGGACCAAGCTGGACATTTCTGTCACCCCCAGTCCTGATCTCCACAGCCTTGGGCAACACTTTAGTCATTCAACAAACCTCCACCGGAGCCCTGCTGTGTGCCAGGCCCTTAGGCTGACGCTGGGTACTGTCAGGCACCCCTGAGTAACACCCACTCACTCCCCATCACTCCATCCAGGAAACCTCACTTAGGGTGGGGCAACCCACACTCCCAGCTGTGGCTCTCCCTGTCCAGCCCTCAGGCACGGGCGACCCCAGAGGTGTGTCAGGATGCAGGCATTGTGAGCCCCAGTGGGAGCCCCTCACTACCCCCTGCAGAATCCTCCTGGGGGGGACCTGCACAGCTCAAGGGCAACACTGACCTGAGAAGGCAAAGGGCAGCCCCCAGGAGTGGGGGGCCGTGGAGTGAGTTCTGTCTCCATGAGAGCCCTCGAAGTCTGTCTTCAAAGTCGTTCTTGGCAACGAAGACTCAGATCCTCTTTTTCCAAGACAATTCTTGTCTCCTAATAATTTTATGCTCCTCTTCAAATCCCTATCAACACAGGACAGTGGAGAATTCAGAGCAAGAGAGTCAGAGAATGTGTGTTTAACATTGGAATATCCCCCCATTTGTGAGCTGTGTGGCTGTAAGAAGATCCCCTTGGGCCTCATTCTCCTCTTCTGTGAAATGAGTCCGCAATGGCATGCTTCTCCCACATCTGTGCCTAGGACAGACATTGCTAAGGGATCATTCATTCATTTAACAAATGCATTTATCATGACAGGGCACTGCCTATACAGCAGGTGGTGTCTTAGGCACTGGAGCTAGGGTAATTTACAAGACAGAGAAGTTCTCTGCTCTGGTGGAACTCATTCTTACTCATTGAGCCTAGACGTGGCCTCAGAATCCTTCGTAACACAGCCTCAAGGCAGCACTTCTAATCAGATCAGCATGTGAAAGACTCTGTATCAGTCAGGGTTCTGAGAAACAGAATAAATAAAATAGAGAAATACATATATACAGAGAGAGGCAGATACTGAGAGGGAGAGAGACAGAAGAGGGTGAGGGTGAGAGAGCGAGAGATTAAATTTCAGAAACTGGGTTAAATATGCAATTATACAATTGTGGAGTCTGCCAAGTGTGAAATTTGTAAGTCAACCTAGCAGGCTAGAAACTCAGGCAGGGTTTGTCTATTACAGTCTTGTGGCAGAAACACTTCTTCTCCAGAAAACTTCAGTATCTGCTGTTAATGTCTTCGACTAATTGGATGAGGCCCACCTACAATGGCTCCATTTTTGAGGGTAACCTCTTTTACTTAAAAATTGCAGATTGTAGATGTTAATCATGTCTACAGAATGCCCCCGGCAACATCTAGACTAGTGTTTCACCACACACTCGCCAAGTTGAACACTTAACACTCACAAACCCTATTTCCCTTCCCTAGGAATAATCTCTAAGCAGACCTTCGGCTGTGGCAATCTGGAACCTGAAGTCTTTGATTCTGAGCATTTCTGAGAGTGTAATTTAGCAATCACCTCTGTAGAATTTTCTCAGGATGTTTTGTTGAAAGGATCTGTTATTGATTAACAATTGAGAACTGCTTCTTCTTGTTTAACCCAGGCATTGGCAAAGTATAGCCCTTGAGATTTTCACAAGGCTCCATCTTAGGGCACAGGGGTTTTTCCAGGGGTAAGAAATTTTTCTCTAGTCTACTTTCCCTTTCTGTATTGGCAGGTGACTTATGCTTTATCTCAACCTCAAACGGAGAAGACAAGTGAAAAGCATGCAGGTCTGCCATGGGCCAGGCCCATGACTCATTAGTCAGGACTAGTGTAGGCTACACTGCAGTAACAAATATCCCTGGAATCTCAGGGGTTTCTCAGGCTATTTCTCTCGTCTGTTATATGGCTGATGCAAGTAGACAGATGACTCTGCTCTTGCTGCTCAAGGGGTCCAGATAGATGAGGCGCCACCACTTTGTGTGCTGTTCTCCCATTGTGTGGCTTCCAACGTCTCTGGGTAGAATAAGAGACAGGATGGAGAATTCACAGGTGCTTTCAAATGCCTTGGCCTGAATGTGGCCTGTCTTCCATATTTCCCTGGCCAGTGCACATGACACTGTCAAGAGCTGGGAAATGTAGTCCCAGCTTCCTGGGAAGGAGAGGAGCGCCGGACACACTGAGCTTTGTTCTTCTCTGGCACAGTGTTTTTTGCCTATTATTATTGCCTATTACACTTCACCCTCAGAGCAATATTCAGCAGAATTGATGCTTGCTTCACAGATGAGTGGAGCTGAGGGCCTCTCTTCTGATCCAACTGTAGGAATCTTAGTAGAAGAATTTCCAAGGGCTTTTTTTGGAAGCTCCAGAACCCTTCATAATTTCCTGGTTCTGGGCCTCCCTGGTGGCGCAGCAGGTTAAGTGCAGTACCATGAAGCTATCCAGAGCCACTGCAGCATAAGTTCAATACCCAGCCAGGGAGATTCCCACATGGTGCAGCAGACCTCTCCTGCCTCTCTGCTGCTCCCCTTAGCAGTGTACTTCAGTAATCCGCCTGTTCTGCTCCCCACTCTGTCTCTGGTGACTCTTATCACCACCCCACACCTCTGGCCTACATACCAGCTTGTATGCATAAAAAATAAAATCTTTTAAAAATAATAATTTCCTGGTTCTCCTCCACGTTCTGGACTTGTTGTTCTCAACCTAGGTACCGTGATATCCCAGGAGGGTTCCCCAAGTTATCAACTATTTAAAAAAGGCTGCGTGTAAAAATTAGGAAATGACTTGCTTTGCTAAAATAAATCTGAGTTAGAGTGAGCTCAAGGGTAATCTAGAATGGCAAGAGTCTCTGGAAGAGTAGGATGGGAAGGGCATTAGAATAGGGGCAAACAGCCAGGGGAAGAGTCCTCCCTTGGGAATTTGGGTCGCCCCAGACATTAGGCTGAGCCCACTGCTTTTAACAACTGAGTTTTCCAGTCAATTGCTCCCCCAAACCAGTACGGCCTTTGTGTGCTATTTGAGGGGAGAAGGCAGTCACCACATGGGGTAGGTCTGTGAGTCTCTGGTCACACTCGGAGGACCACTGACCTCAGACTCTGCTCAGCTCTAGCTGACCGAACCCAGTAACCCCCATATCCCTGGTTCCCCCCAGTCAAATGGGAGAGCTGTGGTTTTCCAACATCCTTGGAAGGACTAAATGTTACTGCCTGGAATGAGCTTGGCAGCCTCCTCTGCCTTCTCCTACCCGTCTGATGACTTTGGACTTGAGAGTCTGAGAGCTGGTATGAGTCATCATAAACCCAGAGGGAGCTGCCCTGTGCTCCTTCACCTGTCAGGGGATATTTAAAATGCTATGTCAAAAAAAAAAAAAAAAGAAAAGAAAAGAAAAGGAGTGAAATATCCAAGTGCAGGAGCTGGGTTAAATAAACTCATTCAGACTGATGAAGATGGCACTGCCAAATGTTTACAAGGAACTTAAAGTAGCAGAGGAAATGTTTATGATACAATTTTGCGAAGAAAAAATAGGGCACAATATGTTAGATCCAAGATGGTTTGCAAAAGCAAGGAAAGAGTCTGGAAAAATCGGCCCCCAAATGCTGCCTGAGTCTTCAGATGAGTCATTATCCTTTTCCTCAGATTGTGTTGTTTCATGCTTCTTTTTTGTTGCAATTTCAATTTTCCTTGTATTTAATTTTTTATTTTAAAATATAGCTCATTACAATGAGAAAAGTTTCCCCGTATAAACTGTATGACGGGGGGTTTCCATAGGGGCCAGCTGCACCAGTGGGTCAGGATCTGGCTGCTCCTGGTGATGTGGTGAGGACGAGCCCGGCCTGGGGTCCACTTCAGGGGAAGCAGAGCTGAACTTGACCCCTTCCCTACTACTCTCTAGCTGAGTGACCTTGGGCATGGCGTTTAAATGCTCAGAGCACTAGGAGGCTTATGCGGATGAGATTTCCCTCCTCCCTGAGCCCTACAAGCAGCCCCTGGCAAAGTCCTTGGCACAAAGCAGATGCCCAGAACAGGGGATCCGTGGGTGCTAATGCTTACCCTTCTCTGTATCATGGGTATTCCTGGGGAGGGAGGCTGCCCCTCGCCCACATCAGGACCCTGGCACCTGCTCCAAGGGTCAATGGGCAAGACCTGCCTTGCTCAGCCTCCTTCCACCACCTCGATCCAGTCCCTGCATGCTGCGTGCTTCCCCGCGACCCCGGGGCTCCTGGACTCTGTTGGCAACTCTCCGTGCAAGTCACGAAGCGTTGCTGTCGACAGCTTCATCTTCAAAGGGACATGGAATTAAGCAGCAGCTGCTTTCTTGGCCAAAACCCTTTGAAGTCCAGGCCCCAGTAAGCAGGGTGATGACCGAGATGACCTTGAAAGTTGCCTTCCACCCCAAGGGCCTGAGACTCTCTTCCTCGATTTCATTACGTTCTCCGAAGGAAGTGGGCTGAGCCGGGTTTGCTCAAGCCTGGGATGCTCATTTCCTCCTTTGCCTCTCTAACTCCTGCCGCTTCTGGAAGCTTCTCCCCATCAGCGCTCTCCCTCTGGACTACTCTCCTGAGAGCCCTTGCCCTTAATACTATTCCCCATCCTCCCTGGTAAGTGCCTTGCAAATGACGGTTCCCCTCTTTGAGTCTGAGTCCCTGGAGGCACAGACTGGGTCTTGTTCATCCTCACACTCCTACATCCAACTCTCTCCTCCCTGCAGCGAGCATCTCGACAGTCAGGCCAAGGTTTAGTTATGGTTCCCATAGAAAGACAGTTCCCACAGAAAGGACCAGAGCACACAGTGAGACCCATCCCTCTGCTAGGAACCTGCTAACCCTTCCATCACCCCCTTTCAAAAGAGGTGGGTGTCGGGCTGCACACTGACCTGGACAGTTTGAATGACTTGCCAGGCAAGTGACAGAGTGAGGACCCAGCCTGGGGCTGAGCCCACAGATCGGGTTCCTCCCTGTCACCTCCCTGAAGCGGGCCGAGGCCCTACGCCAGACTTTCTTAACTAGTTCCCTCTGAAGATGAGCTATGGTGAAAAATAGGTCTACTTTTAACAACACTATTAAATATACCAATACATCATGCAATTCATGCACTTTAAGTGGAGAACTCAATGATGTTTAGTAACTTGCATGGAGAGGTTTGACCATCACAATCTAATTTTAGGACATTCCCATCATTCTACCAAGAACACTGGTGTCCATTAGTAGTCACTTCCCGGGCCGATGCCCGGCCCCAGGCACCCACTAGACCCTCCCCTGTGTCTGCAGTTTGCGTCTCCGGGACATCACCTATAAAGGAAGCCACACAACAGCTAGCCTGTGCCTCCAAGTATCCTCCACTGAGACGACGCGAGCAGGGCCCATCCATGCTGGCGTGTGTATCAGCTCTTTGTCCCTTCTATTGACAAGTCTTGTAGGACGCCATCGTGGGGCTACCACATTTCCTTGTCCATTAACCAGCTGAGGGGCGTTTGGGTTGCTTCGAGTAGGGGCTCCATGCATAATGGTGCTGCCGTGAACGTTCTTGCGTGAACTTAAGTTTTCATTTGTCACGGGTAGGTTCCTGAGATTGGAATTTCTAAGTATGTGAGAACTCTGCTTAACTTTAAAGAAACTGGCAGACTATTTTCCAAAGTGGCTGCACCATTATACATCCTCACCAGCAACACGATGCCAAACCCCACCCCCGCCACCCCCCCACCCCACCCCCCGGCGCTTGGCGTTGCGTTTCATTATAGCCGAACCCCTGGGTATGGGGAGGTAGCTCAGGCGGCTTTCATTTGCCTTTCTCTCAGGACTAAGGATGTTGCACATCTTTCCACGTGCCCACTGGCCATCATACATCTTGGCACATCCGATCTTCTGCTCACCACCCAGAAATCCAAACGGAACCACCAGAAATTCTTTGCATAGAGTTTGTTATATGCAGTAGCCACCAAGGGAGTCGACGATTGGGTTAATGCTTTAAAAGAAGGGGGCTCCCTGCATGGTGGGGTGCTGTGATTACATGGGAGCTGGAGGGATCTGAGGGCGGCGGATGTGAAAGGAGGGAGTGCTTCTCTCCGCAGGCCAGGGAGGCCAGCAGTGTAGGCGGCACAGTTAGTGTTTATCTTCCTTGGCAGAGTGTTCCTTTGTGTTAACAGCCAGTAAAGACCAGCAGATGCTGCCCTGGTGTTATCAACCTGAGAATCTTGTTAGAGATGTAACACAGTGCTCAAGGCTCCGGGGAATGCAGTGGAGAATAAATCACAAAAAAAAGAGCGAGGGTGAAGGCAAATCAAAGGGTGCTTAATATTTGATTCTGCTTAGTTTAACTTTTCTAACAAAAAGTTTAAGTTACAGGTTGGGGGGAGGGGCGGCAATCTCTCTACATCTTTGGTGGGATAGCTATGAAACCTTTCGTCCATTTTTTTTAAAGATTTATTTATTTATGCATACAAGCCGGGGTATAGGCCAGAGGCGTGGGGCAGCGAGAGGGTTCACCAGAGTCAGAGTAGGGAGCAGCACAGGCAGATCGAAGGAAATATACTGCTGAGGGGATGAGCGGGCGACGCAGGAGAGGTCTGCCGCACCGCATGGGAATCTCCCAGGCCGGCCATCGAACTCACGTCGCCGCTGCCGTCAGCTCCACAGTGTAGCACTTAACCGCTGCGCCACCAGGGAGGCGCACCTTTTGTCCATTTTTAATTGGGTTATTTGTCTTTTGGTATTTGAGTCCTGACACTCTGTGTTGTCTCTATGAAAGCCACATTCTGGTCACTGTTTTGGGGAGGAGGAGCTTACTCAATGGGAACACAGATCCGAGTTGCAGGTGCACACGGGCAAATATGTTAACCTATGCACAATGTGCACACAGACATGCATGCATGCAGGTAAGCATGCATGCATACTCATGCACACAGACATGCACACACAAGTGCACACACCATCCCTCAGTGCCTTTCCTTTGCTGCTTTTTCATCTCACACCAGAAGCCCAGCAGGGGGTTCAGCATGTCAGGCTAAAATAGCCACAACTCTATCATCTTCAAAGGCACGGGGTACTTTTCCATTAGCGGCGTACAGACATCCAGAAAGCGGCTTGCACAGCAGGGCCTCCTCTCTCAGACACAGGCGGGCTGCAGTGTTCTCAAGACCCCTCTGTGGGTTTTTAGGGTTTGCAAGGACCCTCGGACCAGGCTGGCTGGGTTCAAGCCCTACCAGCTCAACCACTTCTACCTTTGGGCAAAACAATTAATTCTGTATCAAATTCTTCATCTGCCAACTGCTAACCTTAAGAATACCTAGGACAAAGGATTCTTGAGAGAATTAAGTGCTTGGGTTAGTGCCTGGCACAGGTAGTGAACGCTAGCTCAGATTATTGTTATTATATGGATTAGATCTTTCTAAGGCTGATCTGGCCAAATCTCCATCTGCCTCCATGCAAAGCAGACAAGATAATCCTCAGTTTGTTAAAGTTCCTTTATTCATTATTCTGCTTTAAAGCCTGACCATAACCTGTTTAAAGTGCTTTGCCTTCCATCCTCAGCTTTAACCACTTTCTTTCTATCCTCCAGTCACCCTGGCTTTCCTCCCTGCATAAGTCAACCCTCGTGCCACAGGGCCTTTGCATATCCATCTAAGTGGAAACCTCCCTGTCCAAGAATAAGATTCACAAGTGGTAGACCCAGGATATAAGCCAGTTCACCTCTGACCCCAGATCGAACCCCATACACTGCACCAGTGGTCTCCTGCCTCTCTTCTCCCCTCTCAGTGTCAAGTGCTCCACCCCTAGGGCATTTCCCTCAGATTATAAATCTCTGATGAAGGTCTGTTTCCCCCAAGACTGTGAGCTATAGGAAGGCTGGGCTGAGGTTCCTTTTGCTCACGCAGCATTACTGGTGCCCAGCACATAGTGCTTAGTACGCATTTACAGAATGAGTAAGTGAATGAATGAAATAACGTCTGCCTGTCTCTCCTGCATCTGAGATCCTCGTGAGCAGAGGCTGGGTCTCCATCCCTGCATCCAGAGTGATCAACAAAGCCTCTGGTTGTGGGAGCCATCAATATGCTCATCAAGGGCCTCCCTGGTGGTGCAATGGGTTAAGCGCAGCACTATGAAGCTATCCAGAGCCACTGTGGCACGAGTTCGATGTCCGGCCAGGGAGATTCCCACATAGCACAGCAGACCTCTCCTGCCTCGCCCGCTGCTCCCTTCAGCAGTGTATCTCAGCAGACGCGCCTGTTCTGCTCCCCGCTCTGTCTCTGGTGAATCCTCTCACTACTCCACACCTCTGGCCTACAGCCCAGCTTGTATGCATAAATAAATGTTAATAAAGAAAAAAAAGACACTCATCAAATTGAACCTGACCTTGCCACTGGGCTCACCAGCCACATCCACTCACATGAGAGTAGGGCCCATGGTTCGTGCCTCTTCCACACCTTGTTCTTTCTGTTCCCCCTTCCTAGAAAGCCCTTCCTCCTCCCCCATCTTCTAGAAATTTCCACAACCTTCAAGGTCATGGATAAGCAAGCTCTCCTCAGATCCCTACCCAGGCAGACACCTGGCTTTCTCCTCTGCACGCCCAGGTGTGTTCTTACCCGGTGGTGCCCTACAGGATGCTCTGTGACTTCTGTCCCTGCTAAACAGTGAGACCCCAGAGGACAGAGTCACGTCTTACTCATTTCCACACCCTAAGCTGCCATCCTGGTGCAAGAGGCTCCGGTGAAAGTGCAGAGTGCCAGACATGGATGGATGGGAGAGAGCCTTGGCTGACTAGGCCTCAGATCACCCCCAGGCAGGCCTGCTTCCAAGGTATTAACACACAGAATTCTCAGGGGACAGGTACAGGTATTACGCTTTCCAGCGAGGAAAACAGAAAGGTCAAGCAGCTTGTGCAAGAATGAAGGAGAAATTTCTTCACTCGAGGGGCTGCTGGTGGGTGGGGACACTGCCATCCCAAGTGGCCAAGACTGGCAGGGGGTGGAGGGCACACTGCCATCCTGTCTTCACTCTCAATGGAGCTGTCAGCTCCAGAGCCACCGGAAGGAGGTCCCTGTCCATCAGGAGCACCCCACCTGCAAGCAGCCCTGCGTGAGAACAAGTCCCCCCCGCCCCGATACTTCTCAGACTGACTCCAGCGTAGCCTCCAAAATTGCCAGCATCAAAGCCTGCTTCTCTGGAAATAGAAAATCCTGGCACATGCAGGGGAGAAGCCTGTTCTTGGGGAGAGATTTGGAACAGGTCAAAAGGGCAGAAGGACTCCTGGGGAGTCTGGGCTGCAGGCCCCCTCTGTCTTCTTGAAGTTGCCAAGTCCCACAAAGCTCACCAGAGCATCTGTGCCTGGTTTATAGGTTTATGTACATACATTCAGGGGATCCATCTTTTTAGGTGACTGCATACTGGGAGGGCAGTGCTTGTGGGGTCCAGGGCTTGACCCTAGTTGGGACTTTGCTTCACTAGCCAAAATAAGCCTGGGATGAAGGGACTGAGCAGCTGGGAGAAGCAAGGCATGAGCAGCTTTGGCAGGTGCCTCCCACCTGATCTCCCTTCTACCTTCCATGCTAGACCTGGGGCTGGGCTTCTCCCCAGAGCAGATGACACATGAGAGAGGGAGTCCTTGCCTTTGCAAGGTGTGAGCTGATCAGAGGGGCTGGGTCCTCGGTAAGGGTCCAAGTCTCTCCACAATTACTATTTCTCTTCTCCTAGTATTACTCTCCTATTGCTGCCACCAAATGACTATAGACGAAGTAGCTTTAAACAACACACATGTATGTTCTTACAGCTGCTGCTACCAGGTAGCAACAGGCTGTGTTCCTTTCTGCTAGGAGAGGAGAGAATCCAGAGGAGAATGTTTCCTTGCACACTTTTATAGATTACAGAGGCTGCCTGCATTCCCTGGCTCATGGCCCCATCCTCATCACCAGAGCCCACACTGGCTGTCTGGTCTTTCTCCCATCTCTTTACTCTGACACTGACTCACCTCCCTCGTCCACCTGTAAGCACCCCATGATCACAGAGGGCCCACCCAGACATTCTAGAATAATCTTCCCAATTTAAGGTTAACTGATCAGCAACTTTTACTCCTCCTGCAGACTTAATTCTCCCTTTGCCAGGCAACCTAACATAGTCACAACCTCTGGAGAGTAGGGTGTGAACACCTTTAAGGAGCCATTACTCTGCTACCATAGTCACTATTATGGGGGTACCTCCTGTGTGCCAGGCACTTTCAGGCACAGTTATCTCATTCTTCCCTCCCAACAACTCCAGGAGGTTAGGAAAAGCGCCTGCTTCTAGAGGAAGAAACCTAGAAGAGCCAGGCTACACAGCACGTCTTTCATTAACAAATATTTAAAATTATACTTAACGACTGCATTGCCATAAGCATCAATATAGCAGAGTGGATTATAGTCTATCAATTTTTTATTAACAAAAAATTCCACGAGCTCCTTAAAGCATGAGGGTCTCAGCACCATGCCTGCCGTGCTTGGTGAGGAGTTGACCCCAAGGACAGGCCAAGGACTGTCAGACCCAGGATCCCCCTGACTCGGGGCAGCTTTCATGTCACCAGCCACCCGACCGCTCCATTAGCTTCCAAACAAGTCTTTGCAGAATCAGACTCAGCCCTAGACATTCCTTGACCAGAGATTCTTCTCCTACAGATGAGCATCACATGCCTAGAGAGGGGGTGCAGCATTCTCAGGGACACACAGTAAGTGGGTGCTGTAGCCAGAATAAGGACCTGGTCTCCTGTTGTAAATTGAAGGCTGTCCCTGCCCCCCGCCCCCCCCACATCAATCCCTCTGATCTAAGTTTCCAGCTCCTCCTCACCCCTGCCTTGCACATGCGCTCTCTCTCTCTCTCTCTCTCTGTCTCTCACACACACACACACACACACACACACACACACAGCCCCTACCATCAGGCTTGCCATGTCCATCAAACCTGGACGTGGGTCACTGCTGCCTTCACTGTGCGCTGTGTCTGAACTGGCTAGGATCTACCCAGCACACCATTTTACAGATGGGGAAACTGAGGCTGCAGCAGGCAGACCCGGACCCCAAGCCACTCAGCAGATGGCCCAGAGAGCAGCCCCCTAGCCCAGATCTCCAAGTCTCTATCCTGTTTCCTATGGCCACCTGGCCACCCAGCAACCACTGCTGATTGTGGTTGTCAGGTACCAGCCTCACCCCGCCTGCAAAGGCAAAAGAAGACGTGTGACTAGAAGGTTCTTGAAAGAGCAGTTTCCAAGTCCTCGCAGTTCAGACTTGGCACAGGGGATGCCTCCAGCTCAGACCCAGAGCAAGTAAAACCAGTTCCAGGAGGCAGTTGCTCCGGCCACCTTCCCGCCCTGACTATAATCCTTCCGGCAGAAGGCAGTTAGCGGGTGCCCAGGTGAGGTACTGTATGCAGGGTGACAGCCCCTGCCCTGGTATTTCTGGTCCCCACTCCATGGGGAGGGGTTGCCCACCTAGGAGTAATAATAGTACCTACTTAGCAGGGTAGTGGTTGTTCAGAATTAAATGAGGGGCTTAGCACAGTGCAAGCCTGGCATGTGTTGAAGGCAAAATAAATGGCAAGGTCTTCCTCATCAGATTTCATAAGGACTGGTTGTGGTGCTTGAAGGAATGGACGCCAAGAGAAAAGGGCAGGCTGGCAAAGGGCTGGCACAGCCTCCTGGGGGACTGGCCCAGGGGCAGAAGCAAGACCAGAGCGGAAGCAGAGGATTGGGGGACCCACATGGAGATGCCTACTATGGCCCCTGGCACCATTTGGAGGCCTCTGAGGGGACCCCAAGGTTGGTACAACCTCGATTCTCTATCCTGTGTCCTCAGTAAGGCCCCACTGGTGGATGGGACATTCAGATTTGCATTGCAGCCATGAAGTTTCCTATTCCTTACCCATTTCACAGATGCGGAAACTGAAACTCGGAGAACAGAACCATTTGCCAAGAACACACACCTATTCGTGACAGTCAGGGTGCAAACCCGGAGGAGCTGACTCATGAAGGAAATGACTGGCCGTTGTGTTTTAGAGAGTACAGATCTGCAATCACTCAGCTATCCTGGGACAGCTTTCTGTTCTCTCTTTCTGTTTGCTCTATTTCCAAGCCTTATCTGACATCTAACTCAACACAATTCACTTGTCCCTCCAGTCCTGAGAACAGCTGAGAGAATGGATGGCTGGGCCCGGAGATGCAGCCTGTCTCTCCCGTGTCCCGTGTCTCCTGACACAGCCGCCTACTGCCTAGCCCCCCCACCCCCCATGATCTTGGTCGTGATCTGGGTTCTTGTTGATTCGTTTATTCAGCAGACATTTAGAGCAAGTGCCAGCTTCAAGCAGACATTCCCCATACACAGCCTGCTCTCTGACCTCTCACCCCCAAGCAGCCCTGGGAGGGGGTCCCCCCAGGGACCTCCTATTGCACAGGCCTTGTCTCAGGAGCGCTCCCAGGTAGGAACCTCCCCAGTGGAGACCTCTCCCCCTTGGCGGACATTGCCTGGAGATGCGGGGGGGTCAGAGGGCAGCATCCCTGTCCTGCCACCTCTGAGCTGGGGTCCTGCACAGGGTCCCTTCCCTCTTGGGCCTCAGTGTCTCTTTTGTGAAACAGCCCTGGGGGCTCTAGCTTGCCAGCTTGCTCTAGGGTTGGGATAAGGACCACCGCAGGAGGCCGGGTCCCTAAGCCAACCTTTCAGTGCCCCCTTTAATGGCAACTTGCTCCCCTTCCCGCTGATTTGGGGGTGTCTCCTCCCTTGTCCTCACCTGCAGCACGAGAAGGTGGACCTTGGGCCTCTGGGGTCTCTTTCACCCTGAGGAGCTCTGATTCTCGGTCCGCTGCCCCGAGACCGAGACCGGAAGCAGAGGCCCCGCCCCCACCTCAGCAGTAGGAAAGGGAACTCCACACCTCTCAAGATGGAGGCTACAATAAGCAGCGTCACCTGGTCACGGCCTGGGGGGAGGGGGGGAGTCCTTCAGCAAGCAGCTCTGCTGCAGCCCCTCCAGACCAGAGCATAGAGCCTTCGGGCTTTGTGGTGCAACCGGGACCTCAGCGCTAGGACCGCAGGAGAGAAGAGAATGTGCTCCTGGGGGCTGGGGGCAGAAATGACGAGGTCACTCCTGGGGACATGGACCCGGAAACAGGTGTAGGTTCTCCCCTCTCCAGATTGGAACTGTCTGCTCCCTCACTTTCTCCCAGTTCTTGGGGACTGCTGGTGGGGAGATCGCCCATATTATTTGGAAAGTTCCAATGCAGGGAAGTCCCTCCTGGGCTCTTGTTTCTGTCTCTCTTGCTTTAAGGACTCATTTGCTCTGCGCCATTCCCCCCCAGTTGGAGGCCGAACTGGCCACCTCAATGTCCCAGTCTTCAAAGTGCGGCAGAGACCCGCAGGGGTGGGTGGTCTCGAGGTCAGCACCTTGCACCCAGTGGGCCTCTACTCCGCTGTGTTTTCTCCACCTCATCCACCTGTCAAATCCCTGTAGACTCAGTTCAGAGCCGCCCCCCCCACCCCACCCCCAAGTCCTGGCTCTTCGGCGGGGGGGGGGGGGGGGGGGGAGGTGGTGAGGAGGGACTCTCAAGTCCCTGCTACTGGCCCTTCCTCGGTCATAAATCCATCAAATGCCGTCCCTCAACCCCCCCTCCCTGCCACTGCAGGGGAGTCTGGGAAATGTAGTTCCTCAGAGGAGGAGGGGAGACAGGATTTGGCTGGACACAAAGCTCTTTCTTGGCCACAGGGTTGTAGGAAGGTTAGTGGCAAAGAATGTTCAGTTCTTAGCCCAGTAGGACTAAGCACACAGTAGGGGCTCAGTAGCAAAATTGCTCATCCTCCATTTGTTTCTCCATCCCCAGAACGAGGCGCGGGGCCTGGACCCTAGCAGAGGGCCGGTAGATGCCAGGTGCAGCCCCTCCGGTCCCAGGCCCGGCCTGCCTTATGATGGCCCTGCAGCCCCCCCTCATTCGGCTCCGCAGCATGGCTGGCCACCCCTCCACCAGGCACGCCTGGCCAGCGGCTCCTCACAGGGCACCGACTTGCAACTGGCCAGAGCAATGCTAAGAGGCCAGTGAGCGCCCAGCTACATGGAGTTAGCTCTGTTTAGAGACTTGGGCTGGGCAACTTCCCTGCCTCCCGGGGCCGGCCCAGCGCTCTCTCTGGGGGAGACCAGAGTCAGGTGCAGAATCGGGGCTGCAGTACCTGCTCTCCCAGCAAGGCCCACCCTCACTCCCACTCTGCAGGTTTGGGGGAGCAGCTGGGGGCCACACCCACGCCCACCAGATTCCCTGGGGTCCCACTGTCCTCTGGGGGTGAGCACAGGGGTGCTGCTTCTCTTCCTTCTGGTAGTTCCCCAAAAAGAAGACAGGATGTGGGGGCCCAAGGAGAGAGTGGTCCTTCATGCACCTTAACTCAACCAGTCATCACGCCAACTTACATAAAGCCAGGGTCTATTGGCCCCGTTTTACAAGCCAACAAACAAACTGAGCTCATAGGTCACCAGGCAGCGCTTCCTAAATGCATCTTGCCAGGAGCCCTTTACTGCACAGACAGCCGAGAGCACACAGCTCAGAATCTGCCACCTTCTGCTGGCCTGTTTCTTGCCCCCAAAGTCAATCTGATCCACGTTCCCCAAAAGCTATGTATGTGTCCTTCCTGAGCTCAGTGGTTCTTAACCAGGATTCGGGGGTGGGGAGTGGGCAGAGATTTCCAGAATTTGCACGTGGAGTATTAAGTGTAATTGCACTTTTCTAGCAAGGGAGCAGAAGTCCCAGTAGGTCCTCAGAGGGGCCTGGGGCCCAGGGTGACTGACAGCCTCCCGCCCCAGGCCTGCATCCTGGCAGAGGTGGTCCAGGGCTGATCTGGGGTTTGGCAAAAGCAAATAGAGTTGCAGAGATGTGGGAAAGAGCCGTGAGCGGGAGAAATGGCCCGGGCGACGGCAGGGACGAGGGGACAGTAAACGGATGAGCTTGGCTGGAGCAGAACGGGTGTTTGGGAACAGTGATAAATGAGGTTGGGGCATCAAAAGGACCTTGGAGAACAGACCGAGGCATTTAGATTGGATGGGAGAAGCCACGGGGAGCCACAGCACACCCTGGAGCCAGCAAGTGGCAGATCTGGAGCGGGCAGAGGCAGGAGAGTGGAAGGGAGAGGTGAGCTGCTAGGACGGGGCTCCGAGGGTCAGTGGACTCAGGGGGCTCCCTGCCCCTGGAAGGGCACAAACCAGGCTGGTGACTATCAGGAATATTGCAGGAGGATGGAGGGGGGCGCAGG